>JAHHZJ010003942.1:0-40811 GCA_021437245.1 Aegilops speltoides | reverse complement strand
GAGTCCGCCCTAAACGACCGGACATGGCCAAACGTGCCGGAGTAACATCAATCAAGACCACAGCACGTTCCGAGCACGCCAGTGTAATCGCCTAACCCCAGCCCTTGCATGATTGCAAGACCAGCTCTTCGCGTACATCATTATGCTCTGGAGATACCATGGGCATAGGGGGAGGGGCACGACCACGATAGGCCCAGAGTGCGGCTCAACCACACTAGGGGCTCCTAAGTGTGTCGCTCTTTTTATTTTCCTTTTTCTTCTTTTTATCCACAAGACTCGGTTTACCAGAGACACTGTCCGGCGGTGAACCTGCCGAGCTCATGATGCAACAGCCAAGGAAGGACAAAGGCTACGACGAACATTCAGGTGGTCTCCATTATGAGCATTCAAATTGTTAAATACACCAGTCCGCAGCCTACCCCTGGAGGGGGACATGTTTACATAGTCCAATCCCTTGCTTAGCGCACTATTTGTATCGTTCTGCACTCATGGCAGAATTCCTTGAATAAACAATGCATCACTTTTCGCTCATAATTGCATTCCTTTTCTTATACATGTTCATTAATGACATCTTGCATCCGTACACTCTTGTACGGCCGAATACACCAGGGGCTTATGTTCCCCGCATTATGGTGTGATAAGTCCGAACACTTTCACAAGTGCGGCACCCCGAACTTATAGCATTATATGCATCAGCTCCGAATCATGTCTTGGGTCAATAGTTGGGTTTGCCCGGCTCCCATGTTTTGGTACCTTACGTTCCGTTCCGTCGGCTAAGGTAGCACTGGGAGAACCACTGCGATTGTGCCCCGGTTGAGCTGGGCGAGCGCCTCAGTGGAGAAAGCTAAAACTGACTGTCATGATAATGCGAGAGCTGGTCGCTGTTCGAGAGGTCTTTTCGAGTCCTTAAAGACTTATGCCGCTTAGAGCGAGGAACCGGCTTTGTCCGGCCCAGGCGTGGATAGCGCCTGAACTCGGTCTTCCGAATACTAGGGGCTTCGCCGAAATTTAAATTTATAGAATTCTATGGCTAAGTGAGAGTGTTCAAGCATTATAAGTCTGGTTGCCTTGTTTGTTGTGTTGAGCGCCTCCCTAGATGGACCCAAAAATGGGAACAAGAGTGCTCAAGTTTATCCCGAACACCCCAGCACTCGTAGCATGGGGGCTAAAGCCGACGACTTGCCATCTCTCAGATTTAATAAACGGCCGCACAGAAGGTAATATTTTAAATCAATAAGCGTTGCTTAGCGCATATGAACAAAATTTTCAGCGCACAGGATAACACATTGCGAGTTTACTCAAAAATTACATCTTTAGGGCACTCATCCGCAATCTTGCGGGCACCCTTCAGGACAGTCTTATAGTACATCTCGGGCGTACAATACTCCTTGCCCACTGGCGGCGCGTCTGTTATAAGCTTGTCAGCATCCAGCCTGCCCCAGTGCACCTTTGCGCGGGCAAGGGCCCGACGGGCACCTTCAATGTAGGCGGAGCGCTTGATGACTTCCACCCATGGACACGCATCCACCAGCCGCCGCACCATGCCGAAGTAGCTCCGAGGCATGGCCTATTCAGGCCACAGCCGGACTATGAGGCCCTTCATGGCCTGCTGGGCTACCTTGTGGAGATCGACCAGCTGCTTCAGCTAGTCGCTAAGGGGCACCGGATGTCCGGCCTCAGCATACTGAGACCAGAAGACCTTCTCCGTTGAGCTCCCCACCTCGGCCCGGTAGAATGCGGCGGCATCGGACACGCTGCGAGGCAGATCTGCAAACGCTCCTGGAGAGCTCCGAATTCGTGTAAGTAACAGGTAATTCACATTAACATGCTTGCTTTGCATGAAAAATGCCTTACCCGCCGCTATTTTCTTCACCACCTCCATCCCCTGAAGGGCCTTATGAGCCTCGGCCTTAGCGGCTTTGGCACTCTCAAGAGCCGAGGCAAGCTCGGACTCTCGAGTCTTCGAGTCGCGCTCCAAACTCTCATGCTTTTCCATGAGAGCCTGGAGCTCTTGCCGCACCTCCGCCACCCGCGCCTCCTGCTTCTCTCGCTCCACCCGTTCCGTGGCCGCATTACGTTCAGCCGCGGATACGGCCTCCTTCAGGGTCGCCACCTCGTTCGTGGCCCCTGCAGTGCCCAAGTTATCCTTGTTATTTCTATTGCAACCAAAATCCTTTTCTGTAAGGTACAAATTTATTACGGTGTTACTCACCTTCTTTGTCCTCGAGCTGCTTCTTGGCAAGGCCGAGCTCGTTCTCGGCCCGCTCGAGGTCTAGCTTCAAGCACCGACCTCCGCATGATCAATGCGGCAGAGGTCAGCGGCGCAGCCTGCAATCCCATATTGACATAATTTTTAGAACTCCTGCGATATCTTTTAGATCCTCATCCGGCTTTTCTTTCCGAACACGAACCGAGCATCGAGCTACTCTTGTCTATGCAGTATTACATTACATATTTTAAACTTCTTACCTCAAAGCCTGTTAGAAGGCTGCTGCAGGCTTCGATCAGCCTGCTCTTGGCGAGCTGAACCTTCCGAATCATCGCACCCATGATAGTGCGGTGTTCTTCCTCGATGGAAGTGCCGTTGAGCGCCTCCAACAAGTTGTCCGGCGCCTCTGGTTGGACGGAGGCTGGCGGTGTCACGGTCTTGCCCTTCTTATGAAGGGGCCCCTGCCGGACTCTGGAACCGCTGCGGGTTCCGGCACGGAGTCCGGCGCAAAGTCCGGGAGGCTGCCTTGCGGCACCTCCGGAGCCTCCCCCGCCTGGCGGGTCCCCTCCTGGGATCCCACCTCGGCGTCCTCGGCGTCACGAGGGGTGGAGGCGGTCGGGATGGAATCCACATCCGACGGAGCCAAGGACCCGCTCGATGAAGCGGGTAGATCCTCCTTGGCTGGACTGCAGGTTGTATGCGGCATTAGAAGGACACTACGCGGCACAAAGAAAAATTATAAATCACTCAGGAATCCGGATACTTACGGTCTCGCTAGGGGCTTTGTTCGCACACGAACACGTCACCGTGTACACTCGACGCCGGGGGTGATGCACCGCAGCTCACGTCGAAGGAGACCCGACCGACAGCGCGATACGCAAGACAGTCGGCGGGTGCTTTGAAAACCGAAACCTCACAGACCCGGGAGGGACCCCATGTCGAGGATCGCGGCGGCTATGGGCTGCCCTAGGTCGATTCGCCGCCCTAGAGCCTCGTGGATCGCTGCCTCCAACGCTAAGAACGAACGAAGAACGAGAAAGAAAGATACAAGGGTAGGGGATAAAGATAGATGAACACAAAAGTGTAATAGATTGATTGGTTCGATTGGTGTTGTTCAATCGGCCGTCACCCCCAACATATATAAGAGGCGGCTGGACTTCCCGTACAAGTAAACGATTCATCTAGGCTTTCCTTACAAGAAAAATTACATCAATTCGCGTCCTAGAGTCCTAGTTCTATTCCAACTCGGATTCAGTCTGAATCTGGCCCAACTTCTGTCTTCCTCCTTGTGCAGGCCGCCGAGCCTCCATATGACCTCCGATCAAGATGGCCCAAATATCAAACTTGTGCGCCTCGACGATATGAACAACTCTCATGTTGATCACTTATTCAAATAAGGCCATCTTGAATACTTTTCAAGGTCGTCTTTACCTTCCAGTCGGACTCGGTCTTGCGGTAGACTGAATTATCCGAGTCTTGTAGTGCACTTGCAGGCCATATACTATCTCTGATGACGATGACTCCAAAACCAAAGTTTACCGTCTTGATGATACGCACAACTTCTATATTGAACACTTCTTCATCCGAGATCATCTTGATAAACTTTTGGGCACATGTTCAGTTTCACTCGGACTTGAGCTCATCCACTCGGATATTAGAGTCTTTCACTCGGATGGTCCGACTGGACTTTTTCACTCGGATGACTATATTTTCACTCGGAAGACAATCTTTCACTCGGATGATGACCACATTTTCATTCGGAAGACAATCTTCTACTCGATCGATAAGTTTTCACTCGACCTTTTACCCGATCGACTTTTTACTCGATCGGTAGGTTTTCACTCGACCGGTGAGTTTTCACTCGACCGAAAACATAGCCTGATCTTGATTTGTCTCCCGAAGTCTCATATGACCTCAGATTGAGACGAATTATATATGAAAATCGATCGGCTCGACGAGACGAAACTTTATCGTATTGAAGTTTTTCCAATTCAAGGACTTCTTAAGGGCCGAATTGCTCGCGCGACCCATCAGACACGGTGTCTGGTACTCCGCGCCATATTTCCATCCAGCTTCGGTCTGCAGTGTATTGCCTCTAACTTTTGCATATGAACTCGGATTGAGATGATTTATATATCAAAATTGATTGCCTCGACGAGACAAAGACAATTCCTTTAGAGTACTCCTTCATCCGAGGTCGTCTTGAAGGCGTGATTGGCCAAAAATCACTCGGAACATTGAATTATGCCACTCGGAGTATAGTTTCGGTCCGTAAGATAAGGTCGAATGAATATAACCGAAACATCAAAGTTGTTCCACTCGGCGACGTGAATCTTTTCATGCTGAAGGCCCATTCACTTGAGACCATCTTCATTGCAATCAGTATCTTGCCAAAACGGGTGTCAACACATGCCCCCTGTTTTCTCGGCGGAGCTTATGCGCGTAAAATACCTTGCCTAGGGTAATTTTTAAGCACGATGTCAACACTCCATCGGCTGTGCATGTTGAGTATGATAATTTTAATCATCCATATGCTCATGTTTGTTGCTTCTTCGGTAGAGCCTCTTGGATAATATTTGTCTGAAATCAACAATTGGATGTCACAAAGGCTTCCACGTAAGTTTCTTATGTCAATCCAGACCTTACATTTGTCCAGGCATTCCCTGGGAATATTAGAACCCTTCAACGAAGACGGTTGCCGAACGATTATGACCATGCACCTCAAAGGAATACTGTCAACTGTTCGGCGACTCAACTCATTGTCAAAGTACACCATCAAGCCTCCGCCGAACAACGTCTGTCTCCTGACTTGAATCCTGTAAATAAATAACATTTGGAGTCGGGGCTCTTTTATGCACTAGACCCTTGATTGTTGGTCGAATCAATAATTAAGTCGGCCTCGCCAGTACTGGCAAACACTGAGCATCGGCTATAGGACTAGGAAATCCACCATGGTGAACACCGTTAGCCAGATGCCGTGTTTTGCCAACACAATGAATTATGAGGGCGATATGCAAATATCGGCCATGCGTTCTTATCTCAAAAGTGCTCGGCAGTCCGTCCACCAAAGTGTGAATAGCCGAAATAAGTCAGATGTTTCGGTTGAGGAAAAATTCCATAGCGTTGATTTTGATGGTACGATCGAAGAATATGGATGAGACGCCTCTTGGAGTCTCCTATATGAAAATTGTCGTCCTTGCCTCACGGGCTTTACACTTGTACTCCCTTATTTCTGCTGGCTCATAACAGGAGATGTGATGCTGCTCTTGACTCGAGGATTTCCCTTAGGAACCCAGGCCATGTTCCTCTTCTCCAGCTCTTTGGCCCTAAGCCGTTTTAGCTTCTTCTGTTGCGAATATGGTAAGCCAAGTGGGCGTCCCAGCTGGTACTTTGGTTTATGCACTGGCAAATTCTTTCTGACTTTGGGCATCTCTGGCTTGGCCTGTCCAAACTTGACTATTGGATCCTTGAAATTTACTTGCTTCACTTTCTTGTCCTTTGCAGCCAACATAGGCTTGGCTAGCTTTTTGTCATTTGGAGTCGGATCTGAAATAGCACTCTTGCGGCCATCCTTTTCTTTCTTCACTTTTTTAACACTTGTTGCAATAGAAGGTCGGACATCATTTCTACTTTGACTGCTCCTCTTGGGAACCCATGCCATGTTCTTCTTTCTCAACTCATGTGCACTAAGTCTTTGTAATTCCTTCTCTTTCCAATGTGCTAAGCCGAGTGGGCACCTCGGCTATGATTCTGTTTCAACCAATGCCAACTCTTTTTTGGCCTTGTGCATTCTCAACTTCTTCCCTTCAGATTTGGCACTTGATTGACTTGCCTCGTTGCCTTTTGTAGCCAATGTCAATACTTTAACTAGCTCTTTGTTATTTGAGAACAAATCTGAAGTAGCACACTTACGACCATCTTTCTTGACCTGGTACACTTGCTTGGCCACCTCTTTCTTATTCCTTGAGCTCCGGACCGATTCCTTACGATTGAAACAGTCTTTGACGTGTGATCGTTCGTCAAATGTTGATCTTTTTGGAGCTGCATAATGTTGGCGAGATGATCTAAAATAAGATGGATAATTTGCCCTTGTATCATACCTGCCCCATGACGGATATGGATTTACATGAGTGTAGGGAGGCGTCCACGACATTGGCATTGGCGGCCCAACAGCAGGATATGAAGTCTGCTTGCTCAACGTCTTCCTTTGCCAATCCAAGTCTTCAAATTTATGCCTTGGGGGCGACTTCGATACTTTTGTTTCATTCGGCCGATAAGCACTCTTTGCCTCACTTATTTTCAGATATTTTTCTAATAACTGCGCGAAAGTGACTTTCGGCTTTTTACCTTTGTGCTTACCATTGCCTTTGCTTTCTTTAGTTGTGTGTGCATCAGTCTTTGAATTTACTCGTTGCCCCCCAGTGCTAGATGTCGCCATTGTAGCTCTGATGAAACTCCCATCTTCAAGATTGTTCTTGATGCACTTTTTAACAATATCCTTGCTCGAAGACCTGACCCCTTCATCGTCGGTGTGTACCTATTGACCTTTAGATGAATCGGCTTGAGATAGCCGAGTCAACATTTGATCACCATCAAGACCAATCTGATACGAATGGCCATATGCTCGTGCCTCAACAAACTCCAATCGTCCTATGTTGTCCAATTGTGCGGCTTGATGAATCACGTCGTTATCTTTGATATTGTCTTCAAACAAGCATTGCATTTGTTTTTGTCCTGATGGCTCGACATCATGATCAATTATAATTGGATCAGTCAACAACGCACCAACGATGTGATCAACTATGCCTATACTGGACGTACACTCATCGTCCATTAACCGATATTGTGATACCAGTTTTGATACAAAACAACCGAGTGGTATCAGTTTAACATCTGACTCGGCTATGCATTGATTTTCGTCCTCCTTTCCCGATGCTCTTGAATCGGCTATCACGAGAACTTTGAACTGGCATTATATTCCTGCAACCAAAATAATTACAGAATATCGTCTCCTCCGAGACCAAATGTTAGCCGTGCATGAAACAAACAAAGTTGCCCATATGAATATAAAGTTCAATCGGCATGGCGGGAACAACTTTGGTTGCGATAAGTTGTCACTACTAGCCTCTTTGAATAATGCCATGTGTTGATCAGCACGATTAGTGACAAGATCATTCCTAACAAATAGATTACTCATTTCAATTGGTCTTTCAAAATTAATTAGAATCTTACTAACAGTGCATCAACAATATGATTTTGACCGAATCGAAAATTGAGTAAACTATCTGCTAGGTGTACCTTTGTGAAGACGTTGGAAGGAGAAGATGGTTGCACCACTGGAACAATACATTGCTCCACTTCTGAATAATTCTCCAATGCCTCTTCCTCTTTTTCTGGATCTCGTGCCTCATCACTCGGATTGCCCGAGTATATTTCAGTCGGATTGCCCGAGTGGATTTCACTTTCGACGCTCTTTGTCGATTGAACTTTGCTCGGCGCATTTTCTTGGTCTTGATGTTCATCGTTAACTGAACTGTGTTCGGCCGTATTACTTTGTTCTTGATGCTCATCAATTTCTTTAGCACGAAACTCATATGGCAGCATGTAAGATCCCTTGCATTTAGAAAAATCGAGCATAGCCAATTTGCTGTGTTTGTTGTTCCTCTGCTTGGTGAAGCTTGCATCATCTGTTTTGGTACACTCGGTAATAACTGGCTCTATGCACTCAACATTAGCCGGTGATGCACTCGGATGACTCAATGCACTTGACTGACTTGATGCACTTGGCCTTAACTGGCTCGATGCCCTCGGTTGGTTCGGCGACTTTTCGATATTGACTCTCGCTTTTCGACCTTAGCCCTCTCGATGCTCAATCTGGTTTCAACCGAATCCACCGTCGTCTTTTCTTTAAAGGAATCGTTCGACTCGGCTGTAGATGATTTATTCCTATTTGACACAGTTTCAACCGAATCAACCATATTAGCCGAGTGAACCCTTTCTTGCTAATTTGCTTGCAAACCTTCTTGCTTCAATATTGCAGAAGGGCCAACATAGTTGCTGGATGGAGGAAGGCACTTGACGTATTCTTGCAAATATTCCTCTCCGCGGCTCTTCTTGAGTGCTTCGTAATCCTGTCGATATTCTGCTGGTAATTCCTCAAGAGTTGGCGTAGTAAAGCCATTGACTCTATTCCCTGTGAGAGTTGGCTTGACCCCATCCATTCGGACGACATATTTTTCTTTAGACTCAGCCCTACTTGGATCAGCTTGCCCCCCAATACTTTTAGGATCTTTCGGCAATGAATTGTTGTTGCCAAAATTTTGCAATTGTATAGGGGGTGTATAACATGCTGCAGTGATAGGTGAAGACATGTGCATTACTGTCGAATATTCTCTCTCGCCAATGTGATCAATCGGCAAAACTTCGTCTTCTTTTAAAACTCTAGCTTTTATTGCCTCATAATCAGGAACCAAACCTTTATCGTGTTGCTCAAGGCAAAGAGCGGTAATCTTCTTATTTTGCGCTAAGCTTTTTAACGCAGCCAAAGTCACCTCATCTCCTGCAATATTAGACACATACACTCCTGTAGAATCTCCATTCACTCGGCCATAATGAGCCGAGTCATGAATACTTTTAGTTGCATATGATGCTGAACAATTAATATCATGAGGTGTATCATATGATGTTTGAGGATAACCGGCCAAATATCTAATGGAAGCATGGCCGATTCCCCCTTCCATCGGCATGTTTGGGGATGAACCCGCATATTGCGAGTCGGCTATCAATGGATAAAACAGTGAGACACGCTCCTGTAATTGAGGTGCCATATATTGATTACTCGAACAAATCGTGTTGTTCACCGGCATATTGAAAGATGTTGCTGATGCACGAAAGTTCAGATTCGTAGGTTGCATGTCGCAATTCTGTAAATTCCAAGTTTCTCCAACGGAATAACTAGTCGGCCTTTGCTCGTTAGGGCTAGCCGACATGACATGTCCATTGAAAGATCTAGCAACATCAACATAATGTCTATCTGCATCTACATAAGGAGATTGATGATACATGTTACCGTTGTAGATTGCAGCCGCTTGATGACGCTCTCCTCGTAGCAAGAACAGGCTGGAAACTGTTCAAAGCTTCATCCCCAGCGGAGTCGCCAAAAAGTGTGTTTGCACACGAACACGTCACCGTGTACCCTCGACGCCGGGGGTGATGCACCGCAGCTCACGTCGAAGGAGACCCGACCGACAGCGCGATACGCAAGACAGTCGGCGGGTGCTTTTGCAGACCGAAACCTCACAAGACCGGGAGGGACCCGTCGTGATCGCGGCTATGGGCTGCCCTATGTCGATTCGCCGCCCCTAGAGCCTCGTGGATCGCTGCCTCCAACGCGAAGAACGAACGAAGAACGAGAAAGAAAGATACAAGGGTAGGGATAAAGATAGATGAACACAAAAGTGTAATAGATTGATTGGTTCGATTGGTGTTGTTCAATCGGCCGTCACCCCCAACATATATAAGAGGCGGCTGGACTTCCCGTACAAGTAAACGATTCATCTAGGCTTTCCTTACAAGAAAAATTACATCAATTCGCGTCCTTGAGTCCTAGTTCTATTCCAACTCGGATTCAGTCTGAATCTGGCCCAAATTCTGTCTTCCTCCTTGTGCAGGCCGCCGAGCCTCCATATGACCTCCGATCAAGATGGCCCAAATATCAAACTTGTGCGCCTCGACGATACGAACAACTCTCATGTTGATCACTTTTTCAAATAAGGCCATCTTGAATACTTTTCGAGGTCGTCTTTACCTTCCAGTCGGACTCGGTCTTGCGGTAGACTGAATTATCCGAGTCTTGTAGTGAACTTGCAGGCCATATACTATCTCTGATGACGATGACTCCAAAACCAAAGTTTACCGTCTTGATGATACGCACAACTTCTGTATTGAACACTTCTTCATCCGAGATCATCTTGATAAACTTTTGGGCACATGTTTAGTTTCACTCGGACTTGAGCTCATCCACTTGGATATTAGAGTCTTTCACTCGGATGGTCCGACTGGACTTTTTCACTCGGATGACTATATTTTCACTCGGAAGACAATCTTTCACTTGGATGATGACCACATTTTCATTCGGAAGACAATCTTCTACTCGATCGATAAGTTTTCACTCGACCTTTTACCCGATCGACCTTTTACTCGATCGGTAGGTTTTCACTCGACCGGTGAGTTTTCACTCGACCAAAAACATAGCCTGATCTTGATTTGTCTCCCGAAGTCTCATATGACCTCAGATTGAGACGAATTATATACGAAAATCGATCGGCTCGACGAGACGAAACTTTCTCGGTTGAAGTTTTTCCGATTCAAGGACTTCTTAAGGGCCGAATTGCTCGCGCGACCCATCAGACACGGTGTCTGGTACTCCGCGCCATATTTCCATCCAGCTTCGGTCTGCAGTGTATTGCCTCTAACTTTTGCATATGAACTCGGATTGAGATGATTTATATATCAAAATTGATTGCCTCGACGAGACCAAGACGATTCCTTTAGAGTACTCCTTCATCCGAGGTCGTCTTGAAGGCGTGATTGGCCAAAAATCACTTGGAACATTGAATTATGCCACTCGGAGTATAGTTTCGGTCCGTAAGATAAGGTCGAATGAATATAACCGAAACATCAAAGTTGTTCCACTCGGCGACGTGAATCTTTTCATGCTGAAGGCCCATTCACTTGAGACCATCTTCATTGCAATCTGTATCTTGCCAAAAACAGGTGTCAACAGGCTTGGCCCTTGAGGGCCACTCCTCGTCGCCGCCGTCGGCATTGTCCGAGCCGTCCGGAGGAATGGTCCTCCCCTTCTTGGACCCTTCGGCCTCCCCTGTTGGGGAAGCCTTCCTCTTCCTCTCTCCTCCCTCCCAGGGAGAGTCCTCTTTCTCCTCCTCATCTTCGGGGGAGGTGTCTGCCTCGGAGCCACCGGACGATGAGTCCGATACCACCTGGCGCCGGGAACTCCTTCAGGTTCCCGTGGCCTTATTCTTGGCCTTCTTCTCCGGCACCACAAAAAGTGCCAGGACTACCAGCCCCGTTAAACGGGCATCTGCTGGGTCTACGGGGAGGGGAGCCGGACAGTTAACCTGTCCGGACGTCCTCTGACAGTCCTGTTAAAGGCACTGGGAGTTTTAGATCCCACAATAGAGTCAAACTATGAAAGAAATAAATGTCCCATAAAGGATAACATATCTTACCACACCGGCCGGGCGCTTGGTGCTGAATCCGCGATCTTGATCCATGGACGCGGCTTCTCCGCCCTTGAATAGCACCCTCCAGACGGCTTCGTACGTCGTGTCAAAGAGCCCGCTCAGAGTCCGGTGCTGTGCCGGATCGAACTCCCACAGATTGAAGGCCCGCTGTTGGCAGGGGAGGATCCAGCGGACGAGCATGACCTGGATCATGTTGACAAGCTTGAGCTTCTTGTTCACCAAGGTCTGGAGTCCGGTCAGCTCCTCCGAACTGCCCCATAGCAAGCCCTTCTCTTTCCAGGAGGTGAGCTGCATGGGAGTACCAGATCTGAACTCGGGGGCCGCTGCCCATTTGGGGTCACGCGGCTCGGTGATATAGAACCACCCCGATTGCCACCCTTTGATGGTTTCCACAAAGGCGCCCTCGAGCCAGAGGACATCGGGCATTTTGCCCACCATGGTGCCTCCGCACTCCGCTTGGACGCCCTTCACTACCTTCGTCTTGACGTTGAAGGTTTTTAGCCACAAGCTGAAGTGGGGCTGGATGCAGAGGAAGGCCTCGCACACGATGATAAACGCCGAGATGTTGAGGATGAAGTTTGGCGCCAGGTCGTGGAAGTCCAGGCCGTAGTAGTACATGAGCCCCAGGACGAAGGGATGAAGTGGGAAGCCCAGTCCGCGGAGGAAGTGGGGAAGGAACACGACCCTCTCATGGGGCCTGGGGGTGGGGACGAGCTGCCCCTTGTCGGGCAGCCGGTGTGCGATGTCGCTGGATAGGTATCCGGCGCCGCGCAGTTTTTCGATGTGCCCCTCCGTGACGGAGGAGGCCATCCACTTGCCTCCCGCTCCGGACATGGCTGGAGAAGGTTGAGGCGAGATGTGCGAACTTGGGTGCTGGAGCTCGAGTGCACGGAGATGGATAAGCAAAGGAGGAAGAAGGCGTAGGTGAAAAAGGTGGATCCTATCCCCTTATATATGGGCAGACGAAGACTATGCGTCCCCACCGGCCTAGTAAAACTCGCTTATCTCCCAAGCACCACCATCAATGGCGCGGTTGGGTTACCCACATCCGTATTGATGGGAACCCCAGAATAAGGGGAACACGATCTCTGCTTCGACAAGACGTGCCAAGGAAACCGCTTCGCTAAACGCGCTGAGGTGGTATAATAAAAAATGATTCAAGTGAGGGCTTGGTAGTGGCGTGACGTCATGCCACAAAATACGTCAGCAGATTGAACTTGTGTACATATTATTCTCTCTACGGTGGAATGTGGAATTTATTTTGCAGAGCCGGACACTATCCTAATGTTCACAATCTTCTATGAATCATTCGGAGGAGGAACCCGCCTTGCAATGCCGAACAATATGCGCGCCGGACTCATCGTCATTGAAGCCTGGTTCAGGGGCTACTGAGGGAGTCCTGGACTAGGGGGTGTCCGGATAGCCGGACTATCATCATCGGCCGGACTGCAAGACTATGAAGATACAAGATTGAAGACTTCGTCTCGTGTCCGGATGGGACATTCCTTGGCGTGGAAGGCAAGCTTGGCGATACGGATATGTAGATCTCCTACCCTTGTAACCGACTCTGTGTAGCCCTAGCCCTCTTCAGTGTCTATATAAACCGGAGGGTTTTGGTTCGTAGGACGAACAACCATTACAACAATCGTACCATAGGCTAGCTTCTAGGGTTTAGCCTCCTTGATCTCGTGGTAGATCCACTCTTGTACTACCCATATCATCAATATCAATCAAGCAGGAGTAGGGTTTTACCTCCATCAAGAGGGCCTGAACCTGGGTAAAAACATCGTGTCCCTAGTCTCCTGTTACCATCCGCCTAGACGCACAGTTCAGGACCCCCTACCCGAGATCCGCCGGTTTTGACACCGACACACACCCACTTAGTTTCAATTTGAGCTTTCATATACTTATAGCTCTAGTGCACCCGTTGCATGGCAATCCCTACTCACTCACATTGATATCTATTGATGGGCATCTCCATAGCCCATTGATACGCCTAGTTGATGTGAGACTTTCTCCCTTTTGTCTTCTCCACATAACCCCCACCATCATATTCTATTCCACCTATAGTGCTATGTCCATGGCTCACGCTCATGTACTGCGTGGAAGTTGAAAAAGTTTGAGATTATTAAAGTACGAAACAATTGCTTGGCTTGTCATCGGGGTTGTGCATGATTAAATACTTTGTGTGATGAAGATAGAGCAACAGCCAGACTATATGATTTTGTAGGGACAACTTTCTTTGGCCATGTTGTTTTGAAAAGACATGATTGCTTTATTGGTACGCTCAAAGTATTATTGCTTTTATGTCAAATGATAGACTATTGGTTTGAATCACTCGTGTCTTAATATTCATGCCATCATTAGACATATGATCAAGATTATGCTAGGTAGCATTCCACATCAAAAATTATTCTTTTTTATCATTTACCTACTCGAGGACGAGCAGGAATTAAGCTTGGGGATGCTGATACGTCTCCGTCATATCTATAATTTTTGATTGTTCCATGCCAATATTTTTCACTTTCATATACTTTTTGGCAACTTTTTATATTATTTTTGGGACTAACATATTGATCCAGTGCCCGGTGCCAGTTCCTGTCTGTTGCATGTTTTTGATTCGCAGAAACCCAATATACAACGGAGTCCAAACGGGAAAAAATGGACGGAGATTTTTTTTGGAATATTTATGATTTTTGGGAAGTAAGATCAACGTGAAACGGTATCCGAGGTGGGCACGAGGTAGGGGGGCGCGCCCTACCCCCCAGGCGCACCCCTGACCCTCGTGGTCCACCCGTAAGGTGGTTGATGCTCTCCTTCTGGCGCAAGAAAGCTAATTTTAAAAGGAAGATCTGAGCGAAAGATTCACACCAATCGGAGTTATGGATCTCCGGATATAAAAGAAACGGTGAAGGGGTAGAATCTGCCAACGCAGAGAACGCAGAAATAGAGAGATAGATCCAATATCGGAGGGGCTCTCGCCCCTCCCAAGCCATGGGAGCCAAGGACCATAGGGTAAACCGTTCTCCCATCTAGGGAGAAGGTCAATGAAGAAGAATAAGAAGGGGGTGAGGGAGTCCTGGACTAGGGGTTGTCCGGATAGCCGGACTATCATCATCGGCCGGACTCCAAGACTATGAAGATACAGGATTGAAGACTTCGTCCCGTGTCCAGATGGGACTTTCCTTGGCGTGGAAGGCAAGCTTGGCGATACGGATATGTAGATCTCCTACCATTGTAACCGACTCTATGTAACCCTAGCCCTCTCCGGTGTCTATATAAACCGAAGGGTTTTAGTCCGTAGGACAACATAACCATTACAACAATCATACCATAGGCTAGCTTCTAGGGTTTAGCCTCCTTGAGCTCGTGGTAGATCCACTCTTGTACTACCCATATCATCAATATCAATCAAGCAGGAGTAGGGTTTTACCTCCATCGAGAGGGCCCGAACTTGGGTAAAACATCATCTCCCTTGTCTCCTGTTACCATCCGCCTAGACGCACAGCTCGGGACCCCTACCCGAGATCCGCCAGCTTTTGACACCGACATTGGTGCTTTCATTGAGAGTTCCTCTGCCGCCACCGATAGGAAGGATGCCTCTTCCCGCCTTCAAGGACGGTATCTTCGCCAAAGGAGCCTTGGCCGCCAAACTATCCGCCAGGTGGTCACTACTAGGAAAAGGCTATATTAGAATCTTAGCAGCGAGGGTTAAAACCCGCCATCGCTACTTACTAGCAGCAAGAGGTTTTAAACCTCGCTACTACTAAGTTGATAGCAGCAGCGCGGGTTTGTAACCCTCGCTACTACTAAGCGGTCTCTACTGTGCCCCCCGGGATATGCCATAGTAGTAGCGAGGGTTTTTAACCCTCGCTACTGCTAAGTTGATAGCAGTAGCGCGGGTTTTTAAAATCTGGTGCGGTCCCTTATGAAATCTGACACGCACTGGGTAGAAGAGCTTAACTCCGTACTCTGGGGGCTGTGGACTACGCCCAACCGTACTACCGGATTCACACCATTTTTATGGTATACGGCGCAGAGGCGCTTCGCCTGCGACATAATTCATGACTCACCTCGAAAAGCGCATGTACGAAGAAAGAGAAGCCGAGCTGGATCGGCAGGACAGCTTGGACGCATTGAGGAAGAGCGACGCCGCCACGGCTCGCTCTCGCATTCTATCGCAGCAGGCTCAAGATACCAAAGCGTAGAAGTACGGGCTAAGACTTACAAAGTTGGCGAACTAGTTCTACGCTCACGGACAAGAAAAAGGACAAGCTCAAGCCCAAATGGGAAGGCCCTTCATTATCGATCAAGTCTTGACCGGCGGAGCGCATCTGCTCATGTAAATGCGCTTGACAACCGACTCGCCTCCTAATGAACCCCGTTAAACATTTTTAAAATCCTCAAAAGCCTAACAGAAAAAAAGTTACGGGGCTTTTAAGATCTGGAGGCAAAAAAATTGAAAAAAATTAGTTTTTTTTAATTTTTGTTAAATCTGGTCAAACTATGGACAAACTAATTATTCAAGAATATTAGTGTTACTAAATAATTATTTTAGTTTTTTTGAATTTTGGTCAAATCTGGTCAAACTATGGTCAAACTATGGTCAAATCTGGTCAAACTATGGTCAAACTATGGTCAAACTAATTATTCAAGAAATATTAGTGTTACTAATTTTTCAGAGAACAATAGTTTCAAACACAAACAGTGAAATGTGTGACTTCATGCTCAAGCTAAATTCCTGAGGTTAATAGGATTGACATCTTACTATTGTCAGGAAAACAACAAGTGCAGACTTGGAAACGAGGGAGAATAGAACCAGCAGGTTAAGCGTGCTCGATCGGAGTAGTGAGAGGATGGGTGACCGTCCGTAAGTTAGATGATTTGGAATGATGACGGATGATTAGAGATTAAATTGAGCAGCGATGAGGAGGGGTGATTAGAGGTTAAAATAATTCAAATTTGAAAATTAGGGAAAAAATTCAAAAAAATTTCAAAAAATTTCAAAAAAATTCTCGCTTCTGATTAGTAGTAGCGCGGGTTTCTACCCACGCTACTGCTATACGTTAGCTGTAGCGCGGGTTGCACCCGCGCTACTGCTATAAGTTAGCTGTAGCGCCTTATTAGTAGCGCGGGTACCCGCGCTACTAATAGGCCCAAAACCCGCGCTGCTGCTAGGCTTTTCCCTAGTAGTGGGTTGTCGGTGTCAAAACCGGTGGATCTCGGGTAGGGGGAAGTAACGTACCGATTGACAAAGGGAATTGCATACAAGGTTTGATCGGATCCTCGACATCGTGGTTCAACCGATGAAATCATCGAGGAGCATGTGGGAGCCAACATGGGTATCCGCACTCATTGTTGGTTATTGCCCGAGAGTCGCCTCGGTCATGTCTGCAGGTCTCCGAACCCGTAGGGTCTACACACTTAAGGTTCGTGACGCTTAGGGTTAGTAGGAAGACTAGTATGTGACTACCAATGTTGTTCGGAGACCGGATGAGATCCCTGACGCCACGAGGAGTTTCAGAATGGTCCGGAGGTAAAGAATAATATATAGGAAGTGGTATTTTGGCCATCGGGAAAGTTTCGGTCTCCCAGTAATGTACCGACCACCGGAAGGGTCCTGGGTCCACCGGTGGGGCCACCCATCCGAGGGCCCCATGGGCTGAAGTGGGAGGAACCAGCCCATAGTGGGCTGGTGCGCCTCACGCCCACCCCCTGCGCCTAGGGTTGAAACCCTAGGGGTGGGGGGGCGCCCCACTTGGCTTGGGGGGCACTCCACCCCCTTGGCCACCGCCCCTCCTTGGAGATTGGATCTCCAGGGGCCGGCGCCCCCCCGGGGCCTATATAAAGGGGGGAGGGAGGGGGGCTGCTGTACCCATCTCCAAGGCGCAGCCCCTCCCCTCTCCAACACATCTCCTCCTCCGTAAGCGCTTGGCGAAGCCCTGTCGGAGTACTGCTGCACCAACACCACCACGCCGTCGTGCTGCGGTTGGAGCGAGCTTACTCAACCTCTCCTTCCCCCTTGCTGGATCAAGGAGGAGACGTCTCCCGTCCCGTACGTGTGTTGAACGCGGAGGTGCTGTCCGTTCAGCACTTGGTCATCGGTGATTCGAATCACGTCGAGTACGACTACATCATCACCTTGCAAGCTTCCGCACGCGATCTACAAGTGGTATGTAGATGCAAACTCTCTCCCATGACTCGTTGCTTAGATGAACTCATAGATGGATCTTGGTGAAACCGTAGGAAAAATTTTAATTTTCTGCAACGTTCCCCAACACAATCTCGATAGGCATTCAACGCCTAGAGGTGCGCGGGGATTCAAACCTCGCAATATCCCAAGTAAATGGAGACTTTGACGCAAGGATCCGAAAATGGCAGCCTATCGTAATGCTGTCCTCAAAATGTCACCGGTTCAAGGACTTGAATTCCACCACGAGCCCAGATAATAACCAAGCAGCCGAAATATTGGCACGATCGGCAGAAAACGTGACGCCGCCCTCCAAACATCTTCCCGAACGGCTTTTAAGCCATCCGTATTATGGGAAGAGGAGTCCGAAATAACAAACCGAAGCAGCCGCACCAACCGGCTACGTATACACGACATAATCGGCGATTCAGCCGATGAAATAACACCTTCAGCCCACAAAATAATGGCAGTAATCGCCTGTGGATGAGCCATTCTCGCCTACTTGCTTTGGCAGAACTTCCAAGACCAAAATGAGGCCCGCTGCATAGTTCGGGATCTAAAGCCTACAAGGTCCATGAGGGAGAACTCTATAAGAAAAGCACAACCGAGTCCTTCAAAGGTGCATCTCCAAGAGGAAGGGCGAAACCTTCTGGCTGAAATTCATGACGGACTAGGCGGACACCACGCCGTAGCTCGGTCCCTTGTAGGAAAGGCATTCCGTACAGGATTTTATTGGCCGACGGCCCGGGAAGATGCTCAGGACTTAGTCCAAAGATGCGTCGGTTGTCAGCTCTTTGCTAATTAGAGCCATATGCCACCCACCGCCCTCAAAACTATACCCATTACCTGGCCGTTCGAGGTCTAGGGGCTTGACATGGTTGGACCCCTTAAAGGGGGAACCCACAAGCAAAGGTACCTATTGTTCATGGTGGACAAATTCACCAAATGGATAGAGGCCAAGCCAGTTAAAACGGCAGAGTCCGGACCAGTGATAGACTTCATATCCGGGTAGTACACCGATATGGTGTCCCCACAAAGATCATTACCGATAACGGCACGAACTTCACCGCCGAGAGGTTAAATTATGGTGCAAAAATATGGGCATTAAGCTCGACACGCTTCATCTATCACCCTCGAACCAACGGTCAAGTGGAACAAGCAAATGGTCTAATAATGAGCGCATCAAACCCGGTCGGTGCGGTCCCTTATGAAATCGACACGACCGGGTAGAAGAGCTCAACTCCGACTGGGGCTGTGGACTACGCCCAACCGTATTACACGGATTCACACCATATTTTATGGTATACGGCGCAGAGGCGCTTCGCCTGCGACATAATTCATGACTCACCTCGAAAAGCGCATGTACGAAGAAAGAGATGCCGAGCTGATCGCCAGACAGCTTGGACGCATTGAGGAAGAAAGCGACGCCGCCACGGCTCGCTCTGATTCTATCAGCAGCAGCTCAAGATACCAAAGCGTAGAAGTACGGGCTAAGACTTACAATGTTGGCGAACTAGTTCTACGCTCACGGACAAGAAAAAGGACAAGCTCAAGCCCAAATGGGAAGGCCCCTTCATTATCGATCAAGTCTTGACCGGCGGAGCGTACCGTCTGCGAAATGCGTCGGACAACCGACTCGCCTCCTAATGAACCCCGTTAAACATTTTTAAAATCCTCAAAAGCCTAACAGAAAAAAAGTTACGGGGCTTTTAAGATCTGGAGGCAAAAAAATTGAAAAAAATTAGTTTTTTTTAATTTTTGTTAAATCTGGTCAAACTATGGTCAAACTAATTATTCAAGAATATTAGTGTTACTAAATAATTATTTTAGTTTTTTTGAATTTTGGTCAAATCTGGTCAAACTATGGTCAAATCTGGTCAAACTATGGTCAAACTATGGTCAAACTAATTATTCAAGAAATATTAGTGTTACTAATTTTTTAGAGAACAATAGTTTCAAACACAAACAGTGAAATGTGTGACTTCATGCTCAAGCTCAATTCCTTAGGTTAATAGGATTGACATCTTACTATTGTCGAAAAACAACAAGTGCGATTTGGAAACGAGGGAGAATAGAACCAGCAAGTTAAGCGTGCTCAGCCGGAGTAGTGAGAGGATGGGTGACCGTCCGAAGTTAGATGATTTGGAATGATGACGGATGATTAGAGATTAAATTGAGCAGCGATGAGGAGGGGTGATTAGAGGTTAAAATAATTCAAATTTGAAAATTAGGGAAAAATTTCAAAAAATTTCAAAAAATTCAAAAAAAATTCCCTTCAGATTAGTAGTAGCGCTGGTTTCTACCCACGCTACTGCTATACGTTAGCTGTAGCTGGTTGCACCCGCCATCGCTATAAGTTAGTCAGTAGCGCTTATTAGTAGCGCTGGTACCCGCGCTACTAATAGGCCCAAAACCCGCGCTGCTGCTAGGCTTTTCCCTAGTAGTGGGTTGTCGGTGTCAAAACCGGTGGATCTCGGGTAGGGGGAAGTAACGTACCGATTGACAAAGGGAATTGCATACAAGGTTTGATCGGATCCTCGACATCGTGGTTCAACCGATGAAATCATCGAGGAGCATGTGGGAGCCAACATGGGTATCCAGACCCCGCTGTTGGTTATTGCCCGAGAGTCGCCTCGTCATGTTCTGCGGTCTCCCGAACCCGTAGGGTCTACACACTTAAGGTTCGGTGACGCTTAGGGTTAGTAGGAAGACTAGTATGTGACTACCGAATGTTGTTCGAGTCCCTGATGAGATCCCTGACGCCACGAGGAGTTTCGGAATGGTCGGAGAGGTAAAGAATAATATATAGGAAGTGGTATTTCGCCATCGGGAAAGTTTCGGGTCTCCGGTAATGTACCGACCACCGAAAGGGTCCTGGGTCCACCGGTGGGGCCACCCATCCGGAGGGCCCCATGGGCTGAAGTGGGAGGGGAACCAGCCCATAGTGGGCTGGTGCGCCCCCCTACGCCCACCCCCTGCGCCTAGGGTTGAAACCCTAGGGGTGGGGGGGCGCCCCACTTGGCTTGGGGGGCACTCCACCCCCTTGGCCACCGCCCCTCCTTGGAGATTGGATCTCCAGGGGCCGGCGCCGGGGCCTATATAAAGGGGGGAGGGAGGGGGGCTGCTGTACCCATCTCCAAGGCGCAGCCCCTCCCCTCTCCAACACATCTCCTCCTCCGTAAGCGCTTGGCGAAGCCCTGTCGGAGTACTGCTGCACCAACACCACCACGCCGTCGTGCTGCGGTTGGAGCGAGCTTACTCAACCTCTCCTTCCCCCTTGCTGGATCAAGGAGGAGACGCTCCGTCCCGCACGCTGTTGAACGCGGAGGTGCTGTCCGTTCAGCACTTGGTCATCGGTGATTCGAATCACGTCGAGTACGACTACATCATCACCTTGCAAGCTTCCGCACGCAATCTACAAGTGGTATGTAGATGCAAACTCTCTCCCATGACTCGTTGCTTAGATGAACTCATAGATGGATCTTGGTGAAACCGTAGGAAAATTTTTAATTTTCTGCAACGTTCCCCAACACAATCTCCATAGGCATTCAACGCCTAGAGGTGCGCGGGGATTCAAACCTCGCAATATCCCAAGTAAATGGAGACTTTGACGCAAGGATCCGAAAACGGCAGCCTATCGTAACGCTGTCCTCAAAATGTCAGCTCGGTTCGAAGGACTTGAATTCCACCACGTAGCCCGGGATAATAACCAAGCAGCCGAAGTATTGGCACGCATCGGCGCAAAACGTGACGCCGTCCCTCCAAACATCTTCCCGAACGGCTTTTAAGCCATCCGCATTATGGGAAGAGGAGTCCGAAATAACAAATCGAAGCAGCCGCACCAACCGGCTACGTATACGACATAATCGCCGATTCAGCCGATGAAATAACACCTTCAGCCCACGAAATAATGGCAGTAATCGCCTGTAGGCGAGCCATTCTCGCCTACTTGCTTTGGCAGGAACTTCCGAAGACCAAAATGAGGCCCGCTGCATAGTTCGGGATCTAAAGCCTACAAGGTCCATGAGGGAGAACTCTATAAGAAAAGCACAACCGAGTCCTTCAAAGGTGTATCTCCAAGAGGAAGGGCGAAACCTTCCGCTGAAATTATGACGGACTAGGGCGGACACCACGCCGTAGCTCGGCCCTTGTAGGAAAGGCATTCCGTACAGATTTTATTGGCCGACGCCCGGAAGATGCTCAGACTTAGTCCAAAGATGCGCGGTTGTCGCTCTTTGCTAATCGAGCCATATGCCACCCACCGCCTCAAAACTATACCCATTACCTGGCCGTCATGTCTGGGGCTTGACATGGTTGGACCCCTTAAAGGGGGAACCCACAAGCAAAGGTACCTATTGGTCATGGTGGACAAATTCACCAAATGGATAGAGGCCAAGCCGCTTAAAACGGCAGAGTCCGGACCAGTGATAGACTTCATATCCGGGTAGTACACCGATATGGTGTCCCCACAAAGATCATTACCGATAACGGCACTAACTTCACCGCCGAGAGGTTAAATTATGGTGCAAAAATATGGGCATTAAGCTCGACACGCTTCAGCCTATCACCCTCGAACCAACGGTCAAGTGGAACAAGCAAATGGTCTAATAATGAGCGGCATCAAACCCGCATCAAAAGCGGTCCCTTATGAAATCGACACGACCGGGTAGAAGAGCTCAACTCAGACTGGGGCTGTGGACTACGCCCAACCGTATTTACCGGATTCACACCATTTTTATGGTATACGGCGCAGAGGCAGTTCTCGCCTGCGACATAATTCATGACTCACCTCGAAAAGCATGTACGAAGAAAGAGAAGCCGAGCTGGATCGGCAGGACAGCTTGGACGCATTGGAGGAAGAAAGCGACGTCGCCACGGCTCGTTCTGCATTCTATCAGCAGCAGGCTCGAAGATACCAAAGCAGAGAAGTACGGGCTAAGACTTACAATGTTGGCGAACTAGTTCTACGCCTGCCGGACAAGAAAAAGGACAAGCTCAAGCCCAAATGGGAAGGCCCCTTCATTATCGATCAAGTCTTGACCGGCGGAGCGTACCGTCTGCGAAATGCGTCGGACAACCGACTCGCCTCCTAATGAACCCCGTTAAACATTTTTAAAATCCTCAAAAGCCTAACAGAAAAAAAATTACGGGGCTTTTAAGATCTGGAGGCAAAAAAATTGAAAAAAATTAGTTTTTTTTAATTTTTGTTAAATCTGGTCAAACTATGGTCAAACTAATTATTCAAGAATATTAGTGTTACTAAATAATTATTTTAGTTTTTTGAATTTTGGTCAAATCTGGTCAAACTATGGTCAAACTATGGTCAAATCCGTCAAACTATGGTCAAACTATGGTCAAACTAATTATTCAAGAAATATTAGTGTTACTAATTTTTAGAGAACAATAGTTTCAAACACAAACAAAGGAAATGTGTGACTTCATGCTCAAGCTAAATTCTGAGGTTAATAGGATTGACATCTTACTATTGTCGAAAACAACAAGTGCGATTTGGAAACGAGGGAGAATAGAACCAAAGAAAGTTAAGCGTGCTCAGCCGGAGTAGTGAGAGGATGGGTGACCGTCCGGGAAGTTAGATGATTTGGAATGATGACGGATGATTAGAGATTAAATTGAGCAGCGATGAGGGAGGGGTGATTAGAGGTTAAAATAATTCCGAAATTTGAAAATTAGGGAAAAAATTTCAAAAAAAATTTCAAAAAATTTCAAAAAAATTTCCGCTATGATTAGTAGTAGCTGGTTTCTACCACGCTATCGCTATATTTTAGTCAGTAGCGCTGGTTGCACCCGCCATCGCTATAAGTTAGTCAGAAGCGCTTATTAGTAGCGCTGGTACCCGCTACTAATAGGCCCAAACCAGCTACCGCTGCTAGGCTTTTCCCTAGTAGTGGGTTGTCGTGTCAAAACCGTGGATCTCGGTAGGGGAAGTAACGCATCGATTGACAAAGGGAATTGCATACAAGGTTTGATCGGATCCTCGACATCGTGGTTCAACCGATGAAATCATCGAGGAGCATGTGGGAGCCAACATGGGTATCCGCACCCGCTGTTGGTTATTGCCCGAGAGTCGCCTCGGTCATGTTCTGGTGTCTCCCGAACCCGTAGGGTCTACACACTTAAGGTTCGTGACGCTAGGGTTAGTAGGAAGACTAGTATGTGACTACGAATGTTGTTCGAGTCCGGATGAGATCCCTGACGCCACGAGGAGTTTCGGAATGGTCCGGAGGTAAAGAATAATATATAGGAAGTGGTATTTCGCCATCGAAAGTTTCGGGTCTCCGTAATGTACCGACCACCGGAAGGGTCCTGGGTCCACCGGTGGGGCCACCCATCGAGAGGCCCCATGGGCTGAAGTGGGGGGAACCAGCCCATAGTGGGCTGGTGCGCCTCACGCCCACCCCCGCGCCTAGGTTGAAACCCTAGGGGTGGGGCGCCCACTTGGCTTGGGGGCACTCCACCCCTTGGCCACCGCCTCCTTGGAGATTGGATCTCAGGGGCGCGCCCCCAGGGGCCTATATAAGGGGGAGGAGGGGGCTGCTGTACCCATCTCCAAGGCGCAGCCCTCCCTCTCCAACACATCTCCTCCTCCGAAGCGCTTGGCCCCTGCTGGTGTATCGCTGCACCAACACCACCACGCCGTCAGCTGCGGTTGGAGCGAGCTTACTCAACCTCTCCTTCCCCTTGCTGGATCAAGGAGGAGACGCCTCCCGTCCCTGCACGTGTGTTGAACGCGAGGTGCTGTCCGCTCAGACTTGGTCATCGGTGATTCGAATCACGCCGAGTACGACTACATCATCACCTTGCAAGCTTCCGCACGCGATCTACAAGTGGTATGTAGATGCAAACTCTCTCCATGACTCGCTGTTTAGATGAACTCATAGATGGATCTTGGTGAAACCGTAGGAAAAATTTTAGTTTTCTCGCAACGCTCCCCAACACAATCTCCATAGGCATTCAACGCCTAGAGGTGCGCGATTCAAACCTCAATATCCCAAGTAAATGGAGACTTTGACGCAAGGATCCGAAAATGGCAGCCTATCATAACGCTGTCCTCAAAATGTCACTCGGTTCAAGGACTTGAATTCCACCACGAGCAGGGATAATAACCAAGCAGCCAAGTATTGGCACGATCGGCATAAAACGTGACGCCGCCCTCCAAACATCTTCTCGAACGGCTCTTTAAGCCATCCGCATTATGGGAAGAGGAGTCCGAAATAACAAATCGAAGCAGCCGCACCAACCGGCTACGTATATTTCGATATAATCGGCGATTCAGCCGATGAAATAACACCTTCAGCCCACGAAATAATGGCAGTAATCGCCTCGGATGAGCCATTCTCGCCTACTTGCTTTGGTGAACTTCCGAAGACCAAAATGAGGCCCGCTTGCATAGTTCGGGATCTAAAGCCTACAAGGTCCATGAGGGAGAACTCTATAAGAAAAGCACAACCGAGTCCTTCAAAGGTGTATCTCAAGAGGAAGGGCGAAACCTTCCGCTGAAATTCATGACGGACTAGGGCGGACACCACGCCGTAGCTCGGCCCTTGTAGGAAAGGCATTCCGCATAGGATTTTATTGGCCGACGGCCGGGAAGATGCTCAGACTTAGTCCAAAGATGCGCCGGTTGTCGCCTCTTTGCTAATCGAGCTATATGCCACCCACCGCCTCAAAACTATACCCATTACCCGCCGTCATGTCCGGGGCTTGACATGGTTGGACCCTTAAAGGGGGAACCCACAAGCAAAGGTACCTATTGGTCATGGTGGACAAATTCACCAAATGGATAGAGGCCAAGCCGCTTAAAACGGCAGAGTCCGACCAGTGATAGACTTCATATCCGGGTAGTACACCGATATGGTGTCCCCACAAGATCATTACCGATAACGCACTAACTTCACCGCCGAGAGGTTAAATTATGGTGCAAAAATATGGGCATTAAGCTCGATTACGCTTCAGCCTATCACCCTCGAACCAACGGTCAAGTGGAACAAGCAAATGGTCTAATAATGAGCGCATCAAACCTGCATCGTGCGGTCCCTTATGAAATCGACACGACCGGGTAGAAGAGCTCAACTCCGTACTGGGGCTATGGACTACGCCCAAACGTATTACCGGATTCACACCATTTTTATGGTATACGGCGAGAGGCGTTCGCCTCATGACATAATTCATGACTCACCTCGAAAAGCGCATGTACGAAGAAAGAGAAGCCGAGCTGGATCGGTAGGACAGCTTGGACGATTGAGGAAGAAAGCGACGTCGCCACGGCTCGTTCTGCATTCTATCAGCAGCAGGCTCGAAGATACCAAAGTAGAGAAGTACGGGCTAAGACTTACAATGTTGGCGAACTAGTTCTACGCCTGCCGGACAAGAAAAAGGACAAGCTCAAGCCCAAATGGGAAGGCCCTTCATTATCGATCAAGTCTTGACCGGCGGAGCGCATCGCTCATGAAATGCGTCGGACAACCGACTCGCCTCCTAATGAACCCCGTTAAACATTTTTAAAATCCTCAAAAGCCTAACAGAAAAAAAGTTACGGGGCTTTTAAGATCTGGAGGCAAAAAAATTGAAAAAAATTAGTTTTGTTTAATTTTTGTTAAATCTGGTCAAACTATGGTCAAACTAATTATTCAAGAATATTAGTGTTACTAAATAATTATTTTAGTTTTTTTAAATTTTGGTCAAATCTGGTCAAACTATGGTCAAACTATGGTCAAATCTGGTCAAACTATGGTCAAACTATGGTCAAACTATGGTCAAACAAATTATTCAAGAAATATTAGTGTTACTAATTTTTTAGAGAACAATAGTTTCAAACACAAACAGTGAAATGTGTGACTTCATGCTCAAGCTAAATTCCTGAGGTTAATAGGATTGACATCTTACTATTGTCAGGAAAACAACAAGTGCAGACTTGGAAACGAGGGAGAATAGAACCAGCAGGTTAAGCGTGCTCAGCCGGAGTAGTGAGAGGATGGGTGACCGTCCTAAGTTAGATGATTTGGAATGATGACGGATGATTAGAGATTAAATTGAGCAGCGATGAGGGAGGGGTGATTAGAGGTTAAAATAATTCCGAAATTTGAAAATTAGGGAAAAAAATTCAAAAAAAAATTTCAAAAAAATTTCAAAAAAATTCGCTTCATGATTAGTAGTAGCTGGTTTCTACCCACGCCATCGCTATACGTTAGCTGTGGCTGGTTGCACCAGCCTTCCATCGCTATAAGTTAGTCAGAAGCGCTTATTAGTAGCGCTGGTACCAAGGCTACTAATAGGCCCAAACCCAAGGCTGCTGCTAGGCTTTTCCCTAGTAGTGGGTTGTCGGTGTCAAACCGTGGATCTCGGGTTGGGGTCCCGAATGTGCGCCTAGGCGGATGGTAACAGGAGACGAGGGACACAATGTTTTTACCTGTGTTCATGCCCTCTCGATGGAGGTAATACCCTCGCCCCGCTTGATTAATATTGATGATATGGGTAGTACAAGAGTAGATCTACCACGAGATCAAGGAGGCTAAACCCTAGAAACTAGCCTATGGTATGATTGTTGAGATGTAATGTTGTGTCCTACGGATTAAAGCCCTCCGGTTTATATAGACACCGGAGAGGCTAGGGTTACACAGAGTCGGTTACAATGGTAGGAGATCTACATATCCAGACGCCAAGCTTGCCTTCCACGCCAAGGAAAGTACCTTACGGACACGAGCCGAGTCTTCAATCTTCTATCTTCGTAGTCCGGGAGTCCGCGGATATTGATAGTCCGGCTGTCCGGACACCCCCTAGTCTAGGGCTCCCTCAGTAGCCCCTGAACCAGTCTTCAATGACGATAAGTCCGGCGTGCATAATGTTCGGCATTGCAAGGTGGGTTCCCCTCCTTGAATAATTTGGAGAAGATAATGAACACCAGGATAGTGTCCGGCTCTGCAAAATAAATTCCACATTCCAACGTAGAGAGAATAAAATACACTTAGCTCAATCTGCTGACGTATTTATGCGGCGTGACATCACACCGCAGCCAAGCCCTCGTTTTTATTATTCCTCCTCATTACGCGAAGCGGCGGTTTCTTGGCACGCCCCGTCAAGCGTAGATCGTGTTCCCTTTATTCTGGGATCCTCATCAATACGTGTGTGGGTAACCCAACCGTTCCCGTCGCCACACCTCCTCTATCGAAGGGGAATCCCAAACGGTCACGGAGACGGCCTTTGGTATTTCTTCCCCCTTTATAAGAGGACCAAGGCCTGTCCTTGTCTTTCAACCTCGTGATCGAATCTTTCCTCCGCTCCCAGCCCAACACCTAGAGCTTCAGATTCGAGCGCTTGAGATCCACAACAATGTCCGCCCGACCTCCAGGGCGGTGGATGCCCTCCTCCGCCACGGAGGAGGACATATTGAGTTGCGTGAGGCCACCACCAGCCTACGGTTTCAAGACAGGTTTCCTGCCCCAGGGCAGGCCGCGCCAGCCCTCGAGCCCGGCGAATACGCTGTTAAGATCTCACCTCCGCCGGGATTAGGCTTCCGACGGATCCTTTCGTGAGGGGGCTCTGTTCTACTACGGGCTGGACTTCCACGACTTGGCCCCGAGTCCATCCTCCATATCTCCGCATTTATCATCGTCATGAAGCCTTCCTCCGCGTCATCCCCCACTTCGGCCTGTGGCTGAAAACATTTAAGGTGGAGCCGAAGATGATCGGGGGGCGCCAAGCGGAGTGCGGCGGGGCGACCATAAGCAGGAAGGTCGATGCCCCGTGGCTCGAAGGTTCCTTCCAAGAGGAGCAGGGATTGTGGCAGCAGGAGTGGTTTTACATCACTGTTCCCAGGGGCAGCAAGCAAAAGCCGCCGCCCTCTTTCCGCCCGGGACCTCCACGGCAGCTGATGTCGTGGGTCAACCAAGGGCTCAACTGGGGGCCGTCCAAGGACGTGCCCGCACTACAGGGCCGGATTCGAGACCTCCAAACAAGGGAGATCGACCTGATCAAGGTGATGCAGTCATGCTAACTAGGCACCTCCTACCCCGCAAACGCCGCCCTCTCCGCTTATGGGAGTTCAATCCGAGGGACCTCAGATCCTCCAAAGATTTCATGGGTGCGACACCCTTGGATATGTACGAGCTGTTCTTCGACCGCAGTGGCGTGTCTCGATTCGCCGAGGATGCTGGACTAAGCCGCGATCGCCTTGATACTCGTGTAAATAGCTCAAAGCCCTGACATTCTAATTGTATGCCTTTCAAGAGATCGCCTCCTGACCCTTTATTCTTTACAGAATGGGTGGCGCAATCAAGGCTGATAAGGTGTCCGCCCCCCCGAGAGACCGTGACCGGAGCCCGTGGCTGGTTAGAATGTTGGAGGTTGCGCCCATAGAGGGGGCGACGGGGAGATAAAGGAGCTAATACTTCGTCCAAAGGCGATCAAGAGGAGGGAACCAAGGATCCCTCCTTCGAGAGGAGAAGAGGACCGCCTCAAGATCCGGAGGTCCCAGCCCCTAAGCATGGGATGAAATCCCCATCAAGTCCGCGTCCCGAGAGAATCCGGACGCGCAATCATCGCCAAGGACCAGCCTCCAACGAGCCGTGAGTATGAAAGAAGAAGTTTAATAAGGAAATACCTTCAGACGCTTCAGAGGTAACCAAATATTTATATCGCAGTTCGGATCTGCAGCCGCCCCAGATGTGTTCATCATCGGGGATCTTCTTCCGAGATGATGGAGAGCGACACGCTCCGCCGCGCCACGCTGCCGGATGAGGCAAAGCGAGCCCGGTGTCATCACGGAGGGCATCCCCGAGTCCGAGGGGCCAAAGAGTTCAACACCCACCGAGCCCGCCGAGAACTAAAGAGTTTTCTTGAGAGGGCGCCCATTTCGAAGATCACCGTGCGCTAATGCGTATGGTGATCGGAAGGATTTCGCCCGCTGAAAGCGGATTGCGTGACGCTGCCATGAGCTTGTCGGGCGGATTTGAGGTATGCGAAAATGGCGCACCCTTTGTTTTTAATAGTTGTGCATATAAAAATGCGCCTCAGATAGATAGTAACCCCGAGACTCGTAGGTTGTCGAAGACGACAGCGCGTCGAGGATCGAAAATCTAAAATCTCGGTAATGAATACCACCGCTCGACATAGTGTGGCGGATAGTCCGGGGCCAGCCGATCGATCGTTTGTTTAACTGATTCGATAAGCCGGACATGGCGATGCCGACATCGCACTTGTCAATCAGCGACTTGACGAGTCGCAAGGTAAATAAATTCCCGCAGCCGCTTTATTGAGTGGGTTAAAGCCCTCCTCCGATAAGTTATATGCTGTTTATACGCATGCTGCTGCTGCTGTGGAGAGCCTTTGGGCCGAGCTTGCACAAGCTATGGAGCAATCCCGGGAGTGAAAGCGGCTGCCGCGAGGGCGCCAAGAGTTGAAGGCCGAAAAGGCTGCGACCGCCTAAGCGAGGCGGAGGTGGCGAATTGGCCAAGAAATTAAAGGATGCTACCGACCGAAGCGAGGCTCTTGAAAAGGAGTGCCTATTGGAGCGGGAAGACCTGAAGAAGGCCACCGCCGGCCAAGGATGCTCGCCCGCAATGCGGGCTATGAAGGAGGAGCTGCGCCAAGCCGAGAAATCGTGGCTGGCAAGCCTTTTCTTATGCGCGCCGTTTATGGATGCCAAGCACGCCAATTTGAGCGGTGTGGAGCTCGGAGGATCCTTTCATGGACTTGGCTGCGAAAAGCGGCCGATGCCGCTAAGCACTTCCGGAGCCAAGGGGATCACGAGGCGGAAGAGTTGTATTGGTCTCAATTCCACAGCCCGGATCGCGCTTCTTCCTCGACGGACAGGTTGGCCGAATGGGCCGAACTGAATAGACTGTCCAGACCGCCATGACCGACATCGCGGGCCTATGTCTTGCCGTAAAGGTCCAAGGCGACGAGCTACTTCGCCCATCGCAGCAGTTCCTTGGGCGGTGCCGCATATCAAGGAGATGAAACGGTCGGCCTGCATCGAGGGCGCGGATGGCTCGCCCGTAAAGGCGCATTATCCGAGATGGATGCCACCGCTTGCTGCCTGTGGTCCGGATGAAAGCCGCCCTCGCCGAGCACTACTGGAGAAGTCATGCGCAATGCTCAGAAAGTAGAGGCGCAGTGCTCAAAGAATGTAACGCTCAAATGAACGCAATACCTTGTAAATTAATGATTATAGTATGAATGCTTTTATACTTGTGCTTCCAAGTAGTAAAACTTCTCCCAGGCGGCCGCTTATGATACTTGTGTATAACCCGAAGATGCAGCTTCGCTTCAGCCCCTTGCACAAGGTGCTGGGGTGTTCGCAAAATAGCGCTTTTCAAACTTTAATCCGACGCCTCGGTCCTGTTATAAGGAGGTGGTGGCGAGCTTAACGAGGCAATCCGGACTATAATGCTTTATCTCTTTCACTTAGCCAATGGAGTTCGAGGGTGGGGCTACGATATAGCCCCGATGACACCGCACATCTCCGGATTCGGTGCGATGTGCCTGTCCGGAAGTGGTCCTTCGTCAAGGCGGGAATTCTAAACATTCCGATAGTCGATCAAGTGGCTGACCAGCACTCGCTATATCATGACATCGGCTTTCGGCTTTCATCGAGGTGCTCACCCAATTAACCGGGGCACAATCGTAGTAGTTCTCCTGGTGCCGCGTTAGCCGGATGATACGGAACGTAAGGCAGCAAAACATAGGAGCCGGGCAAACCCAACATTTGACCAAAGACATGATTCGGAGCTGATGCATATAATGCCCAACTTGAGACGCCGAACACTCCCGAAGGTGTTCGGACTTTATGGTAACGGGCAGAATTATGCCCTAAGCCCCTTGTATCCAGGTACGGGCATTGTCTTCTGACGTGGCCGATGCCAAAGCGTCAGGCTCCGCTTTGGCTATAGAAAGAAGCAGAGGGAGATTAACAACAAGAGACAGTAATAAAAAGGTCTACGTAGGGTCTTAATCTGAAAAGAATCCTTGCGACGGGTCCCTCTCGCACGCCTCTACCGTGTCTCCGCTATGCCGTTATCCTGGACGGGTACGCACGTTGTTCATCTGTAGAAAGAGAGGAACACTTCAGTTCGTGCGAAAAATATGCAAAAGAATAAGTGTAAATAATTAAAGCTAGGTTTATAGGAAACCGTGTTTAGTTGTGCGCTCAGCCCCTTGTGAAAGGGTATGCAGCTAGGGAGCCCCTAGCCTGCTGAGTCCGGATTCGTCTATCCGAGTCCGGGTCCGTAAATGACCTCGACCGAGATGGCGCCATGGGGACCGGGCATCTTAACTGTAAGAGACGCAGAATGTGGTATGGCGCTGAAGCGACAAAAGCCTTCGCCCCAACAGTGCTTGATATTCACTTTTAAATGGGACGATATGGAAAATTAACTTTTCTCGCCGAAAATTGTTCGCGATCCAACACGACTTCGAGTAATATCGAGCCTGTGCACTGGCGAAGGGCCTGCGCCACTCCTTTGAAGGAAGTGCGGCTGTGTCAATTTTGGTAGGGTCTATCCTCATCCGACGGATTGTGTTTGAATATAGCAGGTTTAAGTCACCGCCTCCGCCCATTAGGACGCTTGTGAATTGCAATCCGCCTATGATCGGATTCAAAATCGGGAGTCCTTCCTGCTTCAATGCTTCGTATAATCTGGTGGTCGAAAGTGATTGGTTTTGATATCCAATCTCTATAGTTTGTTGGCTGGACCGCGCGAAGCTCTTTTTAGAAAGTTCCGACTGTTTTTCCTTGTCCTCACGCCAAGTGAGTTTATCGCCTTGACCCCTTGTGGGAAAGTTTTTGTTTTCCGTGCCTCGCTGGGCGGGTTTATCTTCTTCGCTGGACGCCGAGAGCCCTTGTGTTCGCATTTAATCGCCGGACTGTTTGAAAACCCAACAATCCTCGTGGGTGTGATTTATGGCCTTCCGGGAACTGTGGATTTGACATATCCGACCTGCACTGTGTAGGTTAGACAGTTCGTCATTGTCATCCTTGAGGGGCTGAGCTTTATTATTTGGCCGTGAGCTTTTAAACCGCGCTGACTGCCGTGTTTTTGGGCTTTTCTCTTTATTCCGCGCCGCTCTTTTCTCGCAGTGATTTTCCATTTCCATCTCTTATCTCGATGTACTGGTTGTCGGTGCTGCATCTTGCCAGCCAGCTATCCTCTCCCGCATGTAAGCGGTCATGAGGCTTGTTAATGCGGTCATTGTCCTCGGTTTCTCTTGGCCGAGGTGTCTGGCGAGCCATTCGTGTCGGACATTGTGCTTAAAAGCGGCTAAGGCTTCAACGTCCGGACAGTCGACTATTTGGTTCTTTTTGGTAAGGAACCTGTTCTAGAATTTCCGCGCTGACTCTCCGGGCTGTTGAGTTATGTGACTTAGCTCATCTGCATCCGGAGGCCGGACATAAGTTCCTTGAAAATTTGCTCTAAATGCTTCCTCGAGCTCTTCCCAACTTCCAACAGTATTTTCTGGGAGGCTTTTGAGCCAATGACGGGCTGGCCCTTTGAGCTTGAGGGGTAGATATTTTATGGCGTGGAGATCATCTCCTCCGCCATATGTATATGCAGATATAGTATTCTATCCGCATCTGTGGTCTGTTGTTCCATCATAGGCTTCTATGTTTATGGGTTTAAACCCTGCTGGGAATTCATGATCCAGCACCTCGTCGGTGTAGCATAGTGGGTGTGCGGCGCCCCTGTACTTGTGCGTGCCGCTATCGTCGGACACTTGATGTGTTCTTTTACTTATTTGGGCCGTCTTTTTGGGTCCGTAGATGGACCTGGCTGGGCCATTGGACGGTGGCGGCTTTATGGCCTCCTCGTCGAATTCTGGGAGCAGCTTGCGCTTCGGGTAGCTCTTCGATTGGTGGCCGTTGCCGTGTTTGTCTGCGGTTTTGAGTACCTTGCTCCATCTCATTCGGAGCGCGTCTTCCGTTTTGTTGAACTTCCGTTTTTCTTTCTTCAGGCTTCTTGCTGTAGCGACGAGCCTGCGTTTGAAAAGCTCTTTTTCGACGGGCTCCTCGAGTTCGTCGTCATTGGGGCTTGTTTCGTCTTCGGAGGGAGGTATATAGTTGTGATCCTCGACCTTTTCTTCTGCCGCCCTTTCGTGAGGGCTTGCTTCTGCATCCTCCTGCGCTGAGTCTTGCTGGAGGGGTTTGTCTTCGCCACTCTCCGGAGTGTTATTATCTCCCGCGCCGGAATCTCCATTCTTGTTGTGGCGGGATTTATAGCGGCGCCACGACGCCGCGCTTCGCTGCTTCTTTAGAGAATCTTCCTCCGCTGCTTTTTCGCCATCCCTTCTTTTGGGGTATCCACCATGTAGACGCTATATGACGAGGTGGCCTTCCAGTGCCCCGTGGGTGCTGGGTCCTGTTCGCTCTTCGCATCATCGCCCATAGCGCCGATGTCATCGAGTCGTAGTCTAGCATGTCGGTTAGATCCTCGACGCTGGCTACAAAGTGGGTGGTGGTGGGCTCAATTTCTTCATCGTCTGTATTCCAACCGCCCCGCCATAGTCCGCCAGGATTCTCCCGATAGCGAGAGATACTTCAGAGAATTTAGGATATCGCCAAAAGGCGAAAAGCCGAAAGATGTCCGCGGTGGTGAATTCTATAACCAGCGCCCAATCCGTTTAATTGGCGGGCGCTGGAGGCTCGGAGTCCGCGAGGAGTCCGCGCCTCGGGATCACGAAGTTTCACAGGGACGAGATTGGTATTCGCCCATCGCCGAGATGTTGAAACCCCGGGCGGCGTCTCATCCACCTGCCCCGCCATGGCAATCGGCCCGCCAGTAGCCGGAGCGGTTCGGTGCGGCCTCCAAAGCACCGTCCGGCGGCAGAGCTAGATCATGCCCATCGCCACAAAGGCGGGCGCTTGGATGTGGCTCGAGTCCGTCAAGATCAAGTCTCCGCGTCATCGGTCGTGAAGTTCAAGCTTCCAAATCTGACTCGACGGCCAGGGGCGAAGCTTCGATCTGCTCCAGATGGCCAAGAGAATTGCCCGCAGCAAAGCCGCCGAATCTAAGATCTGTCCGGGAGAAAAGTCTCACCGACAGCGTTGATGGTTGAAGATGCCATCGAGCCTATCGGTGACGACACAAAGGAACTCTCAATGAAAGCACCAATGTCGTGTCAAACCGCGGATCTCGGTAGGGGGTCCCGAATCGTGCGCCTAGGCGGATGGTAACAGAGACGAGGGACACAATGTTTTTACCTGTGTTCGTGGCCCCTCGATGGAGGTAATACCCTATGTCCCGCTTGATTAATATTGATGATATGGGTAGTACAAGAGTAGATCTACCACGAGATCAAGGAGGCTAAACCCTAGAAGCTGGCCTATGGTATGATTGTTGAGATGTAATGTTGTGTCTCACGGACTAAAGCCCTCCAGCTTTATATAGACACCGGAGAGGCTAGGGTTACACAGAGTCGGTTACAATGGTAGTAGATCTACATATCCAGACGCCAAGCTTGCCTTCCACGCCAAGGAAAGTACATTCCGACACGAGCCGAGTCTTCAATCTTCTATCTTCGTAGTCCGGGAGTCCGCGGATATTGATAGTTCGCTGTCCTGACACCCCTAGTCCAGACTCCTCGGGTTTTCATGACCGCTGTTCGCCACCGCTCGACAATGACCTCGTGTCGCCAAAGCAATCTTCACGCCAGCTCGAATTCGCCGAGCGGTTGGATCCAATAGAGCTCTCGTCCGAACGAGCTTTGGATTGCATCGCCGCCGGGAGTCTCTACAGACTACAACCAGATTGGGCTTAAACCGATCCGAGAGAGATTAACTCTCCTGTGTTACCCACCACGCTATGTGATAGAAGAACAACGCGCGACTCTTCTCCTATATTGAAAACTAGTCATGTCCGGCTTCCAACCTCCACGCCGGATTCCCGCGAGGAACGGACTTCGATCAAGCACTAAACCTAAAGTCGCATCGGACCGACTCGTTGGACAACATTCAACGCTCCAAGCTTCCAAATTGAAACTTCTCGCCCTTGAGCCTCGAGATTGGTTGGGTTCGACTCAATTCCACCAACCCGCCTGCACATATGCGATCTATCTCTAATCCGCAAGTGCCCGCTGAAACAAAGACATCATTATCGGGCGATTCTCCGGTTATGGACAGGATAAAGGACTGCCGAGAGGAAAACGCAATCTCAATTTTTGCACTAATTGCACGGACGAGGAATCCTCAACGCCGTCACCGTCAGGAAATTACACGCCACGACCTAGCGCCCATAGTACGAAAGTATCAGGCGATGGAGAGTTTCCAAAACCAAACTAAGTTTTGGGACAATCCGCCCCGGATACAACCCTAGTCCGCAACAAAAGGGTGCATTACACTCGTGCACCGTGTACAAAAACCAAAAGCAAAAACCCCATAAAGGGCACAGAACTGATCGAGGGATGGCTTAGCAGACTCAGTAAAATTCACAAGATGTATACGCCATCCCAACACATAGCCTTCGAGCATGTTGGATACTGCGGCAGGTGGCCAAAAGTGGCGAGGAGCTTCTAGCCCCGGAAAACCACTCCAACAAAACCAGTACGGTATCAACAGTCTTCGAGACTTTCGCATCAAATAATATGCGGAAGCGAACAATCCGCAGCCTCGCCAAGTCTACCAAGTAGCAACAACTAATCCATGGAGCGACACGCCATCACCTTTAACGCCAGCGATTTAACCTAAATTCCGAACAGCCCGAGCACCAGCCGCATTGGTCCTCGGTCCAATAGTGGACGGCTTTCGTCTTACCAAGGTACTCATGGATGGCGGCAGCGGACTAAACCTCATTTACGAGGAAACTCTTCAAAAAAATGGAAATAGACTGGAACCGCATTGAGCGAAGCAGCACAACCTTCAGAGGAATAATCCCTAGCCGGGAAGCGCGCTGCACAAGAAAAATCTCACTCGACGTGGTGTTCGGCTCGCCGGACAATTACATGTCCGAAGAAGTCACGTTCCAAGTGGCCCCGTTCAGCAGCGGATATCACGCTATATTAGGACGAGAGGCATTCACAATCTTTCAAGCCATACCCCATTACGGGTACATGAAGCTTAAAATGCCCGGGCCCGGCGGAATAATCACTCTCGTTAGTGATCCGGACATAGCACTCCGCGCCGAAAACAAGACAGCCGCATTAGCCCTGGAGGCACTATCCGAAGCCCTAGCAGCAGAAGAACTCACCACGCTGCGCTCTACGGTGAATAGGGACGATGTGATACTCGATAAGAGATCAAAATCCACCTTCTTTAAACCAGCGGACGAAATAGTAAAATTCCAGGTCCATCCAACAGACCCAACAAAGACGGCCTCCATCGGGGCACAGTTGAACCCTGATGTAGATGCCGCACTGCGAGAATTCCTTCAGGAAAATTGGGACATCTTTGCATGGCACCCTTCAGACATGCCAGGAATCCCACGCAGATTGGCGGTAACACAGCCTAAACATCCTAAAAGGATTCAAGCCACCAAACAGATCTTCGACGATTTTCCAACCCAAAAGACAGGCAATGGGAGAAGAGCTAGCCAAACTATTGGAAGCCGGATTCATCGAGACATCAAACATCCGGATTGGCTAGCAAACCTGGTAATGGTACCAAAGAAGGACAAATCTCGCGCCTATGTGTCGATTTCAAAGACCTCAACAAGGCCTGCCCAAAGGATCCTTCCCTCCCCGCATCGACCAGATAATCGACGCTACCGCAGGCACGATTCATTGTGCTTCCTTGACGATACTCGGCTACCATCAAATCAAGATGGCGGAAGGCACTGCCGCAACGGCATTCATTACTCCATATGGACCATTCTGCTTCAACACGAGTCGTAACATATCAACGCATGATTCGTACATGTCCGCTACCCAGATTGGCAAAATAGTAGAGGCATACGTGAGACGATGTAGTCGTCAAAACCAAACACGCCGAAACTCTAGTAGACGATTTGAGGCTCACATTCGACAACCTCGAGCATATGACATCAAGCTGAATCCGAAAAATGCGTTTTGCGCATCAAGAGGAAAGCTCCTCGGCTTCATTGTATCCGTAGAGGAATTGAAGCTTAACCCGCCAAGATCCGAGCTCTATCACAGCTGGATATTCCAAAGGACCTCAAACAAATACAAAATTGATCGATGCGTATGCGGCTCTAAGCCGCTATATCTCTCGCTTGGGAGAAAAGGCATTGCCCTCTATCGCCTCCTCAGCGCACCAACACGCCGAGTGGACGGATGCTACCACCGCCGGACTCAAGAAATAAAAGCCATATTGGCAACAAATCTGGTCCTGGCTGCGCCTAACTCTGGCAAACCAATGTTGTTATACATTGCAAGAACACATCAAGTTGTAAGCGCGGTACTCGCCGTCGAACGAGAGATGTAGGGCATAAATTCCCTCTTCAAAACCAGGTACTACGATCCACCGCCTTAACTCCCCGCAAGTCCCGTTATCCGCACTATCAAAAGATAGCGATGGTGTTCATGGCATCCCGAAGCTCGACACTACTTTCAAGAGTGTTCGATAACATTGGCCTCCGGCACCCCTTAACGACATTATAAACAACCGCGACGCGACGGTGGGATTGCAAATGGGCCATTGAGCTCTTACCATTCGATATAACTTACAAAACCTCGGCGAGCTATAAAGTCGCAAGTTTTGGCTGACTTTGTCGCTGAGTGGACTCAAGTCAACTCCTAAAGAGTACGGCGATACTCCAATTGATTATGCACTTCGACGGCTCCAAAATGTTGGCCGGATTGGGGTCTGGCGTCGATTGACGCCCCCAACCGGGGACACAGTCCAATACGTACTTCAGATAATGTACACGGACTCCAACAACGCAGCCGAATACGAGGCCCTCTTACATGGTCTCCCGATGGCAATCTGTTGGAAATATGCCCTAGAGGCAATAATAAAAGTATTATTATATTTCATTGTTCGTGATAATTGTCTTTTGTTCATGCTATAACTGTATTATCCGGAAATCGTAATACACGGTGAACACATAGACCACAATATGTCCCTAGTGAGCCTCTAGTCGACTAGCTCGTTGATCAACAGATAGTCATGGTTTCTGCTATGGACATTGGATGTCGTTGATAACGGATCACATCATTAGGAGAATGATGTGATGGACAAGACCCAATCATAAGCATAGCATAAAAGATCGTAGTTCGCTTGCTAGAGCTTTGCCAATGTCAAGTATCTCTTCCTTCGACCATGAGATCGTAACTCCGGATACCGAGGAGTGCCTTGGGTGTATCAAACGTCACAACGTAATCGGGTGACTATAAAGGTGCATTACAGGTATCTCCGAAAGTATCTGCGGTTGACACGGATCGAGATCGGATTTGTCACTCCGTATTATGGAGAGGTATCTCGGCCCACTCGGTAATGCATCATCATAATGAGCTCAAGGTGACCAAGGTGTTGGCCACGGATCATGCATTACGGTGCGAGTAAAGTGACTTGCCGGTAACGAGACCGAACAAGGTATTGGGATACCGACGATCGAAGTCTCGCAAGTAACGCATCGATTGACAAAGGGAATTGCATACAGGGTTTGATCGAATCATCGACATCGTGGTTCAACCGATGAAATCATCGAGGAGCATGTGGGAGCCAACATGGGTATCCAGACCCGCTGTTGGTTATTGCCCGAGAGTCGCCTCGCCATGTTCTGCGTGTCTCCCAACCCGTAGGGTCTACACACTTAAGGTTCGTGACGCTTAGGGTTAGTAGGAAGACTAGTATGTGACTACCAATGTTGTTCGAGTCCCGATGAGATCCCTGACGCCACGAGGAGTTTCGGAATGGTCCGAGGTAAAGAATAATATATAGGAAGTGGTATTTCGCCATCGGGAAAGTTTCGGGTCTCCCAGAATGTACCGACCACCGAAGGGTCCTGGGTCCACCGGGTGGGGCCACCCATCCCGGAGGGCCCCATGGGCTGAAGTGGGAGGGGAACCAGCCCATAGTGGGCTGGTGCGCCCCCCTAGGCCCACCCCCTGCGCCTAGGGTTGAAACCCTAGGGGTGGGGGGCGCCCCACTTGGCTTGGGGGGCACTCCACCCCCTTGGCCGCCGCCCCCCCTTGGAGATTGGATCTCCAGGGGCCGGCGCCCCCCCCCCCTAGGGGCCTATATAAAGGGGGGAGGGAGGGGGGCTGCTGTACCCATCTCCAAGGCGCAATCCCTCCCCTCTCCAACACATCTCCTCCTCCGTAAGCGCTTGGCGAAGCCCTATCGGAGTACTGCTGCACCAACACCACCACGCCGTCGTGCTGCCGTTGAAGTGAGCTTCCTCAACCTCTCCTTCCCCCTTGCTGGATCAAGAAGGAGGAGACGTCTCCCGTCCCGTACGTGTGTTGAACGCGGAGGTGCTGTCCGTTCAGCACTTGGTCATCGGTGATTCGAATCACGTCGAGTACGACTACATCATCACCTTGCAAGCTTCCGCACGCGATCTACAAGTGGTATGTAGATGCAAACTCTCTCCCATGACTCGTTGCTTAGATGAACTCATAGATGGATCTTGGTGAAACCGTAGGAAAAATTTTAATTTTCTGCAACGTTCCCCAACAGTGGCATCATGAGCTAGGTCTATGCGTAGTTCTCTAATGCACGAGTAGAACACAATTTGTTGTGGGCGGATCTAGTCAACTTACTTGCCTTTACTAGTCTTTTCTTGCTTCAACGGTATTGTGGGATGAAGCGGCCCGACCAACCTTACACGACGCTTACGTGAGACCGGTTCCACCGATTGACATGCACTAGTTGCATAAGGTGGCTGGCGGTGTCCGCCTCTCCCACTTTAGTTGGAGCGGATTCGATGAACAGGCCCTTATGAATGGTAAATAGAAGTTGACAAAATCACGCTGTGGTGATTCGTAGGTAAGAAAATGTTCTTGCTAGAACCCAATCGCAGCCATCGTAAAAGATGCAACAACAATTAGAGGACGCCTAACTTGTTTTTGCAGCGATTGATCATGTGATGTGATATGGCCGAAGTTGTGATGAATGATGAATTGTGATGTATGAGATCATGTTCTTGTAATAGGATTCACGACTTGCATGTCGATGAGTATGACAACCGCAGGAGCCATAGGAGTTGTCTTTATTTTTGTATGACCTGCGTGTCATTGAAGA
>JAHHZJ010003941.1:0-34823 GCA_021437245.1 Aegilops speltoides | reverse complement strand
TAATGTCTTATGGTTCGCCCCGTAATAATTAAAAATAGCAACAATAAGTATTTTTTTTGTAAGTACAAACAAAATAAAATAAATAAAGCAAGAAAGAATACAAAAAAGTGTTTTCAAATCTGAAAAGTAATGGCACTAACAGAAAGTTTATAATTTTCCTAAAACTAGAAGCAAAAAGATTTAAAAAATAAAGCAAAAAACAAAAGAAAATAAATAATGCGTAAAACAAAACAAAAAATAACAATAAGTATTTTGTTGTAAGTAGAAACAAAATAAAATAAATAAAGCAAGAAAGAAAACAAAAAAGTGTTTTCAAATTTGAAAAGTAATGGCACTAATGTAAAGTTTATAAATTTCCTAAAACTAAAAGCAAAAAGAATTAAAAAATAAAGCAAAAAACAAAAGAAAATAAATAATGCGTAAAACAAAACAAAAACAACAATAAGTATTTTGTTGTAAGTAGAAACAAAATAAAATAAATAAAGCAAGAAAGAAAACAAAAAAAAGTGTTTTCAAATTTGAAAAGTAATGGCACTAAAAGAAAGTTTATAATTTTTCTAAAACTAGAAGCAAAAAGAATTAAAAAATAAAGCAAAAAACAAAAGAAAATAAATAATGCAGAAAACAAAACAAAAAAACAACAATAAGTATTTTGTTGTAAGTAGAAACAAAATAAAATAAATAAAGCAAGAAAAAAGTGCCACCCATCGGGCCCCACGCATTTACTTGAATCCCTATTTTGGCTAGGATTCAGTCAAGGCCCGTAGGCCCATCAGCAAACCAAGAGCAAGTAGGCCCATAGGCCTGCAAGAGGAAGGAGTTCAAGAGGGAGCGCAAGGGGCTTATAAACCACCGCGCGCCCTCTCAACTAGCGAGGTGGACAAAACTTTGGCCCCGGCGCGGCAACTTAGGTTTGGTCCTGCCAGTGGCACCAACCGACTAGCAGATTGGTCCCGTTGGTGCCACTAACCGACCAAAGGTCAGAGCTTCCCCGCCTTTGGGCTGTCAAAAGAGGCCTTTGTGTTGGGGAACGAGTAATTTCAAAAATTTCCTACGCACACACAAGATCATGGTGATGCATAGCAACGAGAGGGAGAGGTTGTCACGCATTCAGAGACCGGGCGGAAGCGATCACAATGTAGAGGAAGTAGTCGACGCTCTTCCTCGCGATCCAACCGATCCCAAGGCCACATTCGGGCGCCCGAAGTTCTTGACACACGACAGCTCAGCTGACGCCTCCTCGGTCCGATCCAAGAAAGCTCCGAGAGAGTTCCACAAGACGACGGGTGACGATCTTGATGTTCTATCGACGCAGGCTTCGCTTAAGCACCGCAACGATATGACCGAGGTGGATTATGGTGGAGGGGGCACCGACACGGCTAAGGAACGATCTCAAGGATCAACTTGTGTGTCTATGGGGTGCCCTTGCCCTCAGATATAAAGGATGGAGGAGGAGGAGGCCGCCAAGGGTTTGGCGCCAGCCAGGTGTGGAGTCCTACTAGGATTCCAAGTCCTAGTAGGAAGAAGGAATAGAGGAGAAGGAAAGGTGGCCGCCCCTTTCGCTAGTCCAATTCGACTAGAGGAGAGGGGGGCAGCAGCCTTTTTCCTCTTCCCACTAAAGCCCATCAAGGCCCATTATCTTCCCATAACTCCCTAGATTCAAAAATACCCGAATCACTCGAACCTTCCGAACTCCGAATATAGTCGTCTAATATATCGATCTTTACGCCTCGACCATTTCGAGACTTCGCTATGTCCCCGATCTCATCCGGACTAACTCCTTCTTTACATCAAAATACACAAACTCATAATATAACCGCCATCGAACCCTTGCTGCATGGATCTTACGGTTCGAGAACAATGTAGACATGACCGAGACACGCCTCCGTCAATAACCAATAGCGGACCTCGATGCCCATATTGGCTCCAACATATTCTACGAAGATCTTTATCCGTCAGATCGCATAACAACATACGTTGTTCCCTTTGTCATCGGTGATGTTACTTGCCCGAGATTCGATCGCTCAGATCCTATACCTAGTTCAATCTCATACGGCAAGTCTCTTTACTCGCTCGTAATACATCATCTCACAGCTAACTCATTAGTTGTAATGCTTGCAAGGCTTATGATGTGTATTACCGAGAGTGCCAGAGATACCTCTCCCACTATCGGAGTGACAAAACCTAATCTCGAATACGCTAACCCAACATCTGCCTTTTGGAGACACCAGTAGTATTCTTTATAATCACCCAGCTTACGCTAGGACGCTTGGTAGCACCCAAAGTGTTCTCCGTAAACGGAGTTGCATAATCTCATAGTTATAGGAACATGTATAAGTCATGAAGGAAGCAATAGCAACATACTAAACGATCGGGTGCTAAGTTAACGGAATGGGTCATGTCAATCGATCATTCAACCAATGATGTGATCCCGTTAATCAAATAACAACTCTTTGTCCATGGTTAGGAAACATAACCATCTTTGATTAACAAGCTAGTCAAGTAGAGGCATACTAGTGACACTGCTTGTCTATATATTCACACATGTATTATGTTTCCGTTAATACAATTCTAGCATGAATAATAAACATTTATCATGATATAAGGAAATAAATAATAACTTTATTATTGCCTCTAGGGCATATTTCTTCACTTTGGTCCCGCTTGGTGGCTCCAACCGACTAAGCAGATTAGTCCCGCTGGTGCCACCAACCGACCAATGCTCCTTGTATATAAGTAGCACTTCAAAGTTTTGCGCTCATCGCCACCGCCGCTTCGACGACGCCGAACACCTCGACGCCGCCAGTTGCCCCGACGCCGCATTCGCAGTTGCCGCTGTCGCTGCCGCCACGCTCACTGTCGTTGCCGCTGCCTCCCCGAGTTCATAGGCTGCTGGTTGCCGCCGCCAGTTTCGCTGTCACGCCGCTCAAGGCTACCACAAGCCATTGCTGCCATTGTCAGCCTCCTCCACATCATTGTGAGCCAGCCACACGACTCTCTTTTTTTTCTTTTCATTTTTATTAGTTTTATTTTTTGTTCAATGTATATATATATATATGTGTATGTATATATGTGGCTATATATATATGCGGCTCTGCTTTTTTTCATTTTTATTAGTTTGGTTTTATATATATATATATATATATATATATATATATATAATGTATATGTGTATCTATGTGGCTATGTGTATGTAATGTTTAAAATTGTTCAGATTATGTTTTTGTTGATATATGTACTTATTGTTCATATGTGTATTAATGTTTTACATATGCAAAAGATAGATTTTTAGAAAAGTTCGGTTTTTTTTCTGTTCATAGATTTTTTGTTGATATTAATTATTGTAGAATATGCAAATGTTTGTATATTCATATGAACAATGCATTAGGCAAAACCTTTGTTTTTTTCGAAATTTTCTATTTGAACTTTTTTTAAAACAAGCAATACTAAAAGAATGAGAGGAAAAGGAAAATAGGAAGAGGAAGAAAGGAGAAAAGAGGAGAGGAAGAAGAGGAGAAATAAAGAAGAGGAAAAAGAAGAAGAAGAGGAGAAGAAGAAAGGAATAGAGGAGAAAGGAGAAATTCTATTTTTCTTCTTCTCCTCTATTCCTTTCTTCTTCTCCTTTTTTTTCTTTTTTTACTTCTTCTTCTTCTTCCTTCTTCCTTCTTCCTCTTTTCTTCCTTTTCCTTAATTATTTTCCTTTCTCGAGGGAGAAGAAGAAAAGAAGAGGAGAAGAAGAAAGAAAGGAAAGGAGAAAGAAGAAACTTCAACACGAGGGGTGGTACCGATACCCCTCCCCGATAACATTATTTTCCCATGTATATGTATGTCGCGGCCGTTGTCGATATATACCCCTCTAGATACAACTGCAGCACCCCCTCGCCCTCTCGCCGACCAAAACTCTCGAGGACACCCAAACCCTAGAGAGAAAATGATGTTGCAGGTCTCCCACGCATTCTCCCCGCAAGGCCCTACCCGACAAATTAACTCTCTCGAGGCCACCCAAATTTATCAAGTTAAAAGAGCTGCTATCATCGAGGCCACCCTAAACCCTTGAAGCTTTGTGTCGAGGCGACCCCAAACCCTAGAGAAGCAGCCGAGGCCACTAACATGACTCCTTATTGTGATTAGCTAGCTAGTTCTACGCTTGCCACTATATATGTACCATGTTTGAATAATAATTGACATGTTGTCAATATTTGCGTAAACTATGCAGCACTCCCGAGACGAAGAAATGGTTTATGTTGGGGAAATAATCGCAAATGGAAGTGATGATGTTATGGCCATTTTCATCGACACCGCTGGTCGATGGATGAAGAAGAGGGCTATGATTATGATGGCTTCACCCATTAATGCCAGACAAGAGGAGGACTATGTTCATGATGGCTCCGTGACACAATGGAGGTACAAGACTAAGGAGACCGTGTCGAGCCAAGTCACCGAACCGAGTCCGCGGCGACAAGTTAATTGATGCATCCATTGTATTGGTATATGTACACATATTAAGTACTATCGCCTTTCTTCCTTATATTTTCTAGCCCTCCGGATCGAGCACAACTTCGCTAAGGAGACGAGGCCCAAGAAAAGTTGAGCTCGGATGAAAAGTTTGAGATCATAGAAATCGCGCCGACGGCGAACCGATTGAACCCATCCGACAAAGAAGGCATTTTCGCTCAAGGGGTTCTTGTTAGGATAGATCCCGATCAAGATCCAGAATGGTATAAGCTGCTAAGGATGAAGACGCTGGTGGTGTCTTATGTCAATGATATGCGTAAAGAAGATCTTTGGAATGAGTGAAGGCAAATTTCACCCTACCGCCAGAGGAGGATCCGGAGAAGCCGCTTAAAGAGCAATTAATCAAGTCTGGTGCTCTTAAGAAGATGGCTGGCCTAATGAGGAGGTGGAGGAAAGAGTTGAACCAGTTTGTCAAGAAAAAGAGACACCAGAATTCATCGGCAAATATGAGAAGATCAAAGATCATCGCCCGCATTTGTGGCCCACAAGACATCGTAAAAGAGTAAGAAGATGTCGGAGACAAACAAGAAAAATGCTGCGAAGAAGAAGCTTCACCATCGCACGGGGTCGTGGCTACCTCAAAGCCCGCCTAAGTGGTCCAAGGCTGAACATGATCTGCTTGAAAAGGGATCGAACCAGAGACAATGCATCGCCGCACTGCCGCGGACTTGGTTCTTCGGGCTGGCGGAACCTTGACCTCGTGAATAGCAGCAAAGGTCAAGGACGGACGAGCAATCGCAAACAACAATAAGAAACTTCGACACTATATCGATGCAAATAGAACGAGGGACGCTCTTCCAAACAGGAGAAGGTCGAGCTCACAATGGCCCTTGGGAATCCCGAGCACCCCGAACGGACACGAGGCACGCCAGCTCCTTCCGTGGAAGGTTGGTTTTCCGGACGCAGGGGTTACAAAACCCACGAGAGGAGGAAGAAATCGAGCAGACCAAATGCAGCACCGCTTGAAGGGTAATGGGGCTAGAGGATCGAGAAGAGGAACGAGAAGCAGCAGATCGCAACAAACGACATGCCAAGCTTCCCTCAAGGTACCCCACCATCTCAGCGGAGAAGCAGCGCTTGTTTCCACCGAGCTGCTTCACCGGAGCATGTCTTGACGGCCTCGCTAGCTATCCCGTGGATGGTATCACGGAGTCTCAAAATTGCCACATTATGGCGCGATGCATGAATTTGAAGGTCAAGGCAGCTGTTGGCCAAGTTTATCCTAGTGGACCCGCACAACTTATCACCGCCACCGATTCCGTATGATTTGCTAAGGTGATGGTTGATGAAATAACAAAGGGATTTGAGGACCTCGCTTGAGCACCCTACCGTGAAGGGGAGACTAGGCTGGGTTCTCGCTCAAGACTCCATGCCTATGGCGAAGGAGCTCATCGACCTTCGAACTGGACGCCTCGCCTCCTCCTCCTCCTCCGGGCGAAGTCAGGCACTCCGCCTCCACCGCCTCCTCCGCCGCGAGTGACGATCGGCACGCGTGCATGCACTCGCCTCCTTCTTCGGCATGGCGGCACTCCGCCTCCTTTCTCCGGCTGCAGGCGGCACTCCTCCTTCTCCGCCCGCACAAAGAAGGGCGGAAGAGACCCGCCGCTCCGGCTGTTCCGACGCTGTCAGAGTCCTTCTCCTCCGCCGTAAGCAAGCACGAAGAAGACAGACGCCGCAGCCCGCCTCCTGGCTCGCCCGGCGCCTAGCAAGACAAGAAGAGAGAGGCATATGAAGTCCACCTCTAAAGCCTCTAGAGAAGTTACTGCACGAGAGGACCGAGGAGGAAACCAATACGATCGCGCACTCCACGGAAGGAGTTCTTTGACGGGTGAAAGCAAAGATACATCCACCTCCGGAGGAGAAGGTCGATCCGTGAAAGCAAAGTGCACTCGACGCCCCGAGGAAACCACCAAGTCTCCGCCGAGAACCAACTATGAGCGACATCGAATGTATATATCTCCAAGCCAAGCGGTCGGAACTACTGCTGCTGATAAAGGTCAAAAGAACAACGAGCAAAGGGGAAAAGATTGCCCAGCTCGCGAACAAGCACAACAATCGTGCCCCCGCCAATGTGTCTAATCCTCCGGAAGGTGGCCGATTATGGCAATCTTGAAGATTACCCGCCGACGATGTACTTCCTGATTTCATGGAGGTGGACTTATTCAGACATTTAGTACGGGAAGCCTCTCGTCAAAGATGAAAAGTCTCGACAACAATGATGCTAAGATTCCATAGTTGGTACATGAAAACCCGCAGAGAGTCCGAGGGGACGAACACTTTGTATCCGAAAATTAAAGAGGAGCACGACTCGCTTCAAATGATGTGTTGTCTATTCCATTTGAGGAGTTCTTCAATTCTTCAATCAAAAGGCCCTCGATAAATTAATGGTCTTTTGCTACCGCGTAAGTACTATTTCGCTATTAGTCTCAGATATATAGCTCGGCTCTTTCATTGCATGTATTTATAATTAATTATCCTCAATATATTATGCAGATTGAAGATCGCCGAGTGCAAATGAAATCTATGATATTGGGTTCATTAACACAAATATCATAGATGTTTTTCTGGTTAAAAAGCTACCAAGAGGCCGAGGACAACTTGCTACAATCATTGATCAAAAATCAAAACAAAGATACCATACTCATTCCTTACCACGCCCGTGAGTGTTACCGCTGTGCATATTCGATTTTCCTTATTACTCGAGCGAGGTTAATGTAATTGATGAGTTATGCATGCGCAGTGTACCACTATATTCTTCCGAGATTAAGCTTGAGCGTGACTAGTAACCGCCTTTAGACTCCAGATGGAAAGATCCCAAAGACCTATGCGGACATGACCGAAATGCTCAAAGAAGTCAAGCTCAATCGATCATTATCGCACCATATCGGCAACTTTTTGTTCATTTCGATATCTCAAGTAATAATAATTATTTTCTTTGTCTTGCAGGGTTTGGAAACAGTTCACCGCACAAGCTCCGGATCGCCAAGGAGCTGCGATATACATACCCAAAGTAAGTACTATCATGCCAAGATCTCCCATTGATTCTATAGCTATACTTTCATCAATGCCATTTATATAATGCTTCATTATCAGTTTGATTGACCTCTATTTCTCGTGAAAGTGCTTGTGGCAGGAGGAAGGAATGATTTCGTGGATACTACGTAGCGTAGTTCATCCACAACGCGATTTTGAAAACAAGCGGGCTACTCTAGAAGACAATATGAAGTGCGAAGCAATAATATTCACAATTTCATTTTATTACACCATCATTTCTGTTGAGTTTCATTCATATATATGTATTAATTAACCCCTTCTTCAAATTAATTAGACGTGGCGATGCGGATGAACTCCTACCACCAGATCGCATGAAAGCAATTCAAGAGGAATTATGGATTCTTTTTGAACACGCCATCAAGAAAGCCGAGAATACCATGTGGAACTTCAATTCAAATGCTAGTGGTTTGTAATTAAGAGATCTTATATAGATTGTACATGTATGTAGCCAAGAAACTTGTTGTTCGACCAATCTCTGGAGAAGGAGAGGTCGATCGATCACTTCTCTCAGATGCATGACAAACTTCAGATCAATGGTTCTCTCGATCACTTATGTATATATACTACGAGGCCGAAAGCAAGCACGCACATAAGAGAGGACACTTCTCTATTAATTAGTTAGCTAACACAATATACTAAAAACCTAAATTAACCCCCAAAACCCCCAACCCCCTCCTTTCAAAAAACAAAACCCCAGCCATCGAATGCAGACATCGGATGTTTTTGGTCCCGCTTGAGCCACCAACCGACCAAAGGCCCCTCGACCGGCTCTACATGACAGTACACGTGGAGATTGGTCCCGGTTCGTGTTTGAACCGACTAATGGGTTGAGGTATAATCTATTTCATTAGTCCCGCTGCGTTTAACCGACTAAAGGCCCTTACGAACCGGGACTAATGGGTGGTTTTCACTAGTGGTGAACCATATCGGATTATGGTGTATATTACAAATGTTTGTGTTTTACCAACCGTGTGCCAGAATCTAATCGAGAGCGAATTTCACCGTAATTTAATTGTTGCTATTTCAAACTGCACGGATTTGAATTTGAACTTGAATGTATGTTATAGCTTTATTCATATCCATCGTGTTCAAACAACCAATGCGTTATTCAATTCATAGGTACATATGTTCAAGTATTACGAAGAACTAAATAAAAAATGATGAACCACATTTGTATACTTGTACTATTAAAATGGTAAAGAAATAGGCAAAATACATTCTGATTGTCAACAAGGTGAAGCGAATGCCCATATTGTGCCCTCCTCCACGCAGAAGGCACGCGACAACCCTAGTCGAACCCCTTTTGATGGCCGACCACCCATCCTTCACTGGCCTTCATGAAAACATCTAGATAATCATCGTGTTCGTATAAATACTTTAATCTTTGCATGCTCACCAATCATGTAGTTTGAGAGGTAATCTTGAGTAAACCGCTTTGGGAACCATCGCAGGAAAAAGATTCGTACATTGTCATATAACACAACTCATTATGGGCAGAAAACAAGGCCGAGAGTTCTTATTTACCATCCCGCAGTCATTGTATTGATAAAGTGTAAACAAATAGTTTAATTGCCATCTTTGACCCATTTTACTAACAATCTTTATCAGCTTCCTCACTTGATGCTGGTTCACCGATATCTCATTCCCCATACGCAGAAGGGTCAAGCGCGGATCTTTACCAATGACATATGTACCTAAAAGCACCAAGTTAATATTAGAAGCTAAACAAGAATTGCACAATGATGTAGTACAACACTCTTTTATAATATCTTATAACATCCAATATACTCACATATTAGATGAATTAACATTTTATATTACACTACAAAAATAAGACACATCCGTGACATTTTGGGCTGAACGAAAAAATTTCTATCATACTTATGACACTTCTATGACGATAATTGTGACAAAACCCAAAGATCATCATAGATGTGGTGGGCTCCTACTTTTATGACAAAAATCATGATGTAAAATGGGCTTTCCATCCCGGTGGGCCGGAGACGCAGCTGCATGACATTCTTTTGGACCGCCCATGACGGATAAAACCATGGTAGAAGAGAGGGCGAGGAAAATATCGGGAGTTCCTGCTATGGTGGGTGGTCGGGGCCGAGCAATGCGCTGCTTTCGCAGACATGTACGCACGCAGGCGAGGCGCTGGCTCTAATCAATCTCGAGCGAGGCGCCGCTTAATCGAACTCCGAAAGCGACATACTACAAAGCGCTACATCGAACTCAAGCGATGGAGCGATTCTTTCGCCATCGCTGCTAATCAAGCCGATCGATGCCGCTCTCGATGAATAGTGAGTGTTGTCGGGGTTGATGAATAGTTTCCGTGGGGTTGATGAACAGACCCCGTGGTCTTGCTGGATGAATAGGACCCCATCAATCGAGCCGGTTGGGCGGGATGAACAGGACCCCGTGGAGGGCTGGATGAACAGGACCCGTGGAGGGAAGGTTGAACAAGAGCCGTGGAGGGCTGGTTGAACAAGAGTCGTGGACGGCCGGATGAACAGAGCTCGTGGAGGGGTGGTTGAACAGGTCCCGTGGAGAGTGCTGCTGAACAATAGCCGTGGAGGAGCGCATGGTGGAGGCTGGATGAACAGGAGCCCGTGGATGAACAAATGCTGTGGGAGGCCGGAGGAGGTCGACGGTGGATGAACAAGAGTCTGTGGAGGCCGGAGGAGGTCGACGGTGGAGATGAACAATATCCCGTGGAATCTGTTTTGCGGCACGCCACACCCTTCCCGATGAACAGACCCCTGCTTCGACCGTAGTGCTCCAACACAAGTTTGTTTCTCCGCTTTACGGCACGCCACACCCTCCCGATCAACAGACCCTGCTTCAATCGAGGAGGTCCAACAAGTCCGCTTCTCCGCTTTTGCGGTACACCGCACCTTTCCCGATGATCGATCCCATTTCGATCATGGCCACCAACACAAGGCCATTTCTCCGCTCGCCACGCGAGGCCTTGTTTCCATCGGCTGTTCTGGCCCAAGCCTCCCGATGAACACGACGACGCATTCCGCTTCGACCCAGCCGGTTGGCTCCCATGACACATTTTCTCCTTTCCGACCCAGCCACGCACACGCTCACATCAGAATGACAACGCTATGCGCGCTCACCAGGTGGGTCCCGATTGTCGCACTTCCTTGCGTTAAGATGTAGCCGGTGGGTCCCAGCAGAAGGGGGCAAATCATTTTTTTTTGCCGTAATATGGACGATTTCTTGCGCGCGAAGATGTAGCTAGTGGGTCCCAGCAATGGGGGAGTTTTTTCACGAATACGGTGGCCCGTCCGTGGGTCCTTGCTGCCGTGGAGGAATCATTATTTTCCACGAATAAGGAGGCACTTCTTGCTGTGACCATGGACCTAGCTGTCAGCCTCTCCACGACAAGATCGTTCGGCGGAAGTCGCTCCTTGATCACGCTGACCACGCCGCTGCTCGCTGCATGCATGCGCCCATGGGCGTGGTGCGCCCTCGCCGTCACCTTCTCACATACAAATATCTTTCAATGACTCTGTTGTCAATTACATTGACCACACCATGTGGAGCGCACTCAAGGCCGTGGACGACGGCGAGGCCCCTGATCGGAATGACCCGGAGATGGGGAAGACGTGGCATGCAAGGAGTCACAGATGGAGAGGGTGGGAAACTTGATCGGTTCAAAGGGCAAGCACTGCCGCCGCGGTGTCACCGCTGATGAGAGACAGGAGTAAGAACAGAGGTTGAAGAAGGAGCACAATTGTGGATTAACATCCAACGGTCCAAATTGCTAGAATCATTTGTTGATTGCTGACAAAGCCCAACGTACACGCCCGCTTTGTAGGCCCACAAGTCAGCCACCAACCGACGGGTCCCACCGCCAACGGAGGAATAATTTTTTCGATAACAAGGAGGCACTTCCTTCCGTATGAAGATACATTCTGTGGGTCCCAAATGCCGTGGGAGGAAACATTTTTCATCTTAATAAGGAGGAACTTTCCTTGCGGCGATCGTGGATCTCGTGGGTCCCAGCCACCGTGCTTCCACGCACGCCCTTCTTCCGATGACTCTCATTTGTCGACCACGCCGACCGAAAGCAGCGAGGCAGGGACGACGGCAGGCTCCCTAAGGAACGACTCGGAGATGGGAAGATGTGGTAGTGGAGTCGCAGACAAGAGGAGGAGAAGGATTATAACTAGTTCGCGCAGCTGGGGCTGCAATGGTGGAGAATAACAGAGGTGTGAAGTGGTGGAGGGATAGCCTCGCCAAGGTGGGTAGCGCTTCACAAAGGATGCGTATAAGCAGAGCCGCTTAGTCGCCAGAGGCCGACCAAAGCGTCTCGCAACGCTGGAGGAAGAAGACGAGATATTGAAGGTGCATGCCGCCTGCTGATATAAATCAAATGGCTATGGATGTCATAATCATTTGTCGACTAAGTTGACAACGCTCGCAGAGGCTTCGACCTATTGGCCCACATGTTAGCCTCGCAAAATGTGGCATATATTTAACCCATGTTTTCTAGAATGTATACCCATTTGCTGGGCTCGTGAACAAATAGTTTTAAGGCCAATGCGCCCATTTATAGTTTCTAAGAAATCCCAGCCCATTTGCACTTCCTTGAAATACACCTAATTACCCGGGCTTGTTCTATATATAATGTTATGTTAGAAGGAGCAATTAATATCAAAAATAAACCGGAGAGGCACATTCTTTATATATAAAATTAACAAAGTAGTGAGTTATTGCTCAAAATAAAATGAGCCAATTATCATTACATTGGTCCTTGAAATCTTCGCAAGCTTTTGTACGCAATCATCGGATTTTCCTTACATGTGAGTCAAAAACAACCAGGATTTTCCTTGCCAACTTCTATTAAACATTTACTTTTATAAGTTAATAACACGGGATGTTTTTATAACGTATATATAAGTCTCTATAAAATATACGATAATAGTAATAATATAAATATATATAATGTGGTTAGAAGGAAAACATAAATTGACACAACATTATAATTTTACATATAGATAAATAGAATGTAGACTTGTGTTTTATTAAAAAATACATTGGGCTGCCGTTTTTAAGAAAAAGCCCATAGGCCGGTATGGACCTAAAAATAAGTTGAAATCACTCTCTCCGTATGTTGTGGGCTACACATGTTAAAAAATAAACCTAGGCCTAGCTGATACTTGTTCACCCTCCGAAAAATGATATGGATTAAAGAGGGCCAAGGCACGATCAAGAAGCACACCAGAGCGATTTTTTTTCTTCAATGGATGGCTCTCGATGGCATTTTTTTACTTGACTCTACACCATACAACTTGTATTTTAGCCTCCCACCATGGTGGACCAGCAGCCCATCTCCGGACGTGCATCCTACGTAAAACCAGCACTCAATTTTTCATCAACCCCAAAAACAACACAAGATTATGTTTGTTTTGAGGCCGAAACATTAAGGCAAAGTACGATGGGAGGGGGAAGACAGAGCAAAAGATTAAAAGAGTGATGCAATCACAGTTACCCCTAACAAAGCAGGTGCAATTCTTTCGAGAAGAAGGTGTGCCGCTGACACCCACACGCCACATATCCCACAAAGAGGCATACTAACAAGTCTACACACAAGTACAATGTAAAAGGTAAACATTCAGATCAAACTCAGGTTCACAGGACACGCTCATATTCATAGCCAACATTCACAATCAACAACTCAAAAGATTCATATATACACAAGTTCAGCATGTCTATGCATCCAAATGATTGATATATCACACGACAATATTCATAGATAATTCACAAAAGATTCAGATATACACATGTTCAAAGATGTTTATGCATCCAAATGATTGAGATCACAGCCAATATGATCCATGGACGAACTTAATTACCTAGGGTACAGACTGTAAATGGTGTTCACCAGAGGTACTTCTTGCTAAAAATAATGCTTGTGACGAGTAAACTTTTGAAAATGTAAGAGGCAGCATAGACAATCTGAACTTTGCTTGTAGGTTTATCCTCAAATAGTGGCCTCGCGTCGAGGGAGGTTTGAGCAACTTCAATAACGCTACCTCTTGAGCATGCGTTGGTTTTCTCCTTCAAGAGGGAAAGGGTGATGCAGCAGAGTAACGTAAGTATTTACCCCGCTTTTGAGAAGCAAGGTATCAATCTAAAGAGGAGGCTACGCAAAAACCTCGTGATCTAGACAAACAAATAAGAACTCTGCACCAACACGATAAAGGGGTTGTCAATCCCTTCTGTGGCCACTTCTGCAAAAAGTGAGATCCGATAGAGATAATAAATATTTTTGGTATTTTTATGATATAGATTGAAAGTGAAGAATGCAAAAATAAAATAGATCGAAACTTATATGATGGAAAATAGACCCAGGGGCCATAGGTTTCACTAGTGGTTTCTCTCAAGATAGCGTAAGTTTTATGGTGGGTGAACAAATTACCGTTTAAAGCAATTGATAGAAAAGTGCATACTTATGAGAATACCTAGGCATGATCATGTATATAGGCATCACGTCTGCGAGAAGTAGATCAAAGCGACTGTGATCTACTTTATTACTCCACACATCGACCGCCATCTAAAGATGCATCTAGAGTATTAAGTCTATAAGAACAGAGTAACGCATTAGGGCAAGATGACATGATCTAGAGGGATAAACTCGCGCAATATGATATAAACACCATCTTTTTATCCTCGATGGTAATAATACAACACGGCCTTGCTGCCCTCGCTTATCACTTGGAAAGGACACCATGAAGTTTGAAACTCAAAGTTGCACTTCTCCCATTGCAAGAAAGATCAATCTAGTAGGCCAAACCAAACTGATAATTCGAGATACTTGCAAAGATAACCAATCATACATAAAAGAATTCAGAGGAGATTCAAATATTGTTCATAGATAGTCTTGATCATAAACCAACAATTCATAATCTTGACAAACACATCGAAAAAAGAATTACATCGATTAGATCTCCCGTAAGATCGAGGAGAACTTTGTATTGAGAATCAAAGAGAGAGAAGAAGCCATCTAGCTAATAACTATGGACCCGAAGGTCTGTGGTAAACTACTCACACTTCACCCGGAGAAAGCTATAGTGTTGATGTAGAACCCTCCGTGATCGATTCCTCTTCCATGGAGCACCGGAAAAGGCTCCAAGATGGGATCTCACGGGTACAGGACAAAAGGTGTGGTGGAAATAGGGTTTCGTGGTGCTCCTGGATATTTTCGTGGTATATGGATATATATAGCTTAAGGAAGTCGCTTAGGGAGTTACCAGGCCCACGAGGTAGGGGGCACGCCACCCTCCTCATGCTACCCTTCCTCGTGGGTCACTCGCTTTCTCTTCTTTGACGCCTATTCCAAGTCTCCTGGATTGCGCTTGTTCCAAAAAATAACTCTCCCAATGGTTTCATTCTGCTTGGACCTGCTTGATATTCCTTTTCTGCAAACACCCAAATAGGCAAGAAACAGAATTTGGGTTTGGCCTTCGTTAATAGGGTAGTCCAAAAATAATATAAAAGTGCATTGTAAAGCCCATTAAACATCCAAAACGGATAATATCATAGCATGAAACAATAAAAATTATAGATACGCTGGAGATGTATCTACCAAGATTTTCATCCAACTAGTTTAATCGCTCATCTTGGTCCTATAGCTCGCCAAAATTCTACATTGCGCATAAGAAAGGAGGCGGTTGAGAAAATGAACCACCCAAATTTTTTGTGTAGTTCAACTAAAATGGAGCATCCTCTGTGTGCGTAATTGATTATGCCGATGAATATACGTCACAACCAACTTGTTCCGAATCTTTAGACTCCATGCCATACAAATTCGCTACCATATCCGCCGACAACCAAAAGGCACAAGTTGGGACCAAAGAATGGAGTGTGTCTTCCTCGGCGCGCCAAGCAATATTTTTATGCTCACTCTCCTAATACTTGGAGTTTGACAACCGTAGACATCAAGGTTGATACCTGATGAATATAGACAATTCTTCTTGTCAACATGGATGCTTGTGTGAGTGAACTTTGGAGTACATAGCAAAGAGCATAAGTATCTATCCATCTGATCTTTGTGCAATTTACTAAATCACCTAATGCAATGATTTGCTCATGAAGTTCAGGCTCCAAGTTACTCTTTTATAAAATCGCAAAAGAGTGCACAATACCAAATTACCAATACATGACAAGCACAATAATTTGGATAGAGACAAGTACCAACCAGTGTGAGGTAGCATATCAATACATTATTTCCTTTGACTAGAAGTCGAGATGTTTAAGCGGTTGATTAACAAAGGAAGGAAGCAAGCCCAGATTAGCGAACGCCAGAAAGGACGGAAGCCGTGCCGAGGCAATGAAGCACCCAAAGTTTTTGTGCAGTTTCACCAAAATCGAGCATCCTCAAGGTACATATATATTGAGAGGAGATTACATCATCCGCCAATTAGTTACTCCTAGCTTCGGCATATGCTATTCTCCCGGTGTCTTTCCGGCTCCTCCGTCCAGAGATATATAAGTCTGAACTGCTTTTATTTGCAACGTCAGCATCGGGTGATAGTTGCTGAAGGTGGCCTTCCTGCTTTTCTACCGACAAAACCCTCCGCCGTAAAAGGATGCAGCCGAAGGACTTGATGCATAGACATTCCCTAGTTGGACGCGAGTTTTAAATGGGTGAACTTGGTAAATATCTAGCCGAGGCACGCTTGAACTCTTCCCGGCTGTTATGTCCTCGTGGGGGATGCCAAAGTGCTGGTAAATCAGGCTCTAGTCGACGCTCTGCATCAGAAATTTAAATGCTTGATGGTCGCCTACTATTTGAAAAGTTCAGCTTGGGTTGATGTATCCCATCCTTTCAGTTTAAGAGATTTCTCTCAGAGCTTCATCAAGGATTTTCATCCGTAAAGAGACCCCATACAAGAGTGTCAGCATAGTTTCTGTGAATATCGATGCCTCATTGTTATTGATGATCTCCGCATCAAAGAAGAATGGGACCTGACATAAGTTTACTTTGGTATCTACACCCTGTATGAGTGTTATCATTGTGATTACGATTAAGCAACCACCGCCACATATTGTGCAGATAATTCCAGAGGTCGTGGTATAACGCCAAGGGTTTAGAAGCCAATGCAGCCTATGATCTCTTTACAAAGGAGGTATGGTTTTAGCTCTACTCTAATTTGGTTATCTCCATAAGCTATTTGACAAATCTATCCACCAATGATCGTCTGCTTGCATCAAATCAGATGACTCGATAGCCGTCCGATCCGGATCCAACGTCCCGCTGTTGCCTCTGAAAAGGGCGCTAGCCGCAGGCGGTAGCCATCACTGCTCGTAAGGTAAGTCGCTGACTGGTGGGTCCATCGAACCGCCCATACCGCCCAATCCCACGATCCCCACTCGCCTCTCGCCTGTTCAACCCGCACTACTTCTTCTTCCTTCGCTTCTGGCCTGTCCATTCAATCTCCTCTCGCCCTCCCCTCAGCGCGACGGTTGCTGTTGCGGCTCGCCCGCTTATGGGTGACGGCCCGAATCGAGGTGAGGAACGATTCCCGTCCCTCGCTTCCTTCCTCCGCTTGTCTACCATGGGTCCGCCATTGATTTTAGGTTGAAGTCAATCTGTAGATTGTTGTTCCTATTAGGGCGATTAAGGCCGGGTTCTAATTTTTGAGGCAACGTTGAGCGCCAAGATCCCCATTCCCCACCCATCCACCCGCCCGCCTATATTTCCCTGTCAGCTCCGCCCATATTTTCGGCCATGATTTTTGGCGCCGGACTTTTGATTCTCGTGTTGTTGTTGCTATTAGGCTAGGTTATGTCGCTTTCTAAGTTCAGCTTTGAATATGGTTCTGACATCTAGTTTAATTTTGTGGTAATAGGGGTGTGGATAGGTCTTAGTGGTGGTAAGTGTGGTTGGTTCTAATAGGGATTTTGTTATGGTGTTACTGTTATGGATGTGGTTGTTTCAGACATCCAATAATGTTTGGTGTTTATGGATTCCAAGTTGTGCATCAAGGATGAGGATTTAAAAAGCAACCCTAAGTTTTTTTTCACATATTGTTGTTTTATGTTGGTTTTGTTAGATGCGGATTGTTGTCCATTGATTAGGCTTTTGTGCTGCTCCAATTAGCTTTGTTTACAATGCTTGATTTGCTTGTTATGTCTTGTTCTCGCTCAATTATCATGATGTCTGTATTGAACTTACCAACTATATTGCACTCAAATTACTGTGATGCTTTAAACTCTGCTTATTTTATTAATGTTGTCTTGATATGGTTGAAATATCATGGTGATGGTTTTACACTTACCAACGCCATCTCACCGTATTCACCGTGTAAGTTTTTTCTAGACTAACTATATGCAAAGACAACGCTTATTTCCCATTCATTTTGTTTTGGTTGGTTATTAATGAGCATGTGTGAATGCTATTTCTTATCATTGGTAATTTGGTTGTAACTTTACTAATTGCATTGTGCCTCAATTATCGGCCTCACATGCTTTTTATATACCCAGCTATCTGTTTTACTTTTTTTTGGCATGCGCGACTCAATTTGCGTTTGTTTGTTTCTTTTATCACCAGTATTATTGCTTTGTCAAACACCGGTTTTGTAAACAATGTATTCCTTTTTCAGACGTCGGGTGAGACAATGCCGAGGAAGCGAAAGGAGATGGTGATGGAATCGATGAGGTTCCTTTGAAAAGGCTAAACGCCTTCCCTCATGTAAAAAAGTAGCCTCACCTACCGCTTCTCCTAGCATGCAAGGACATGAATGATGACAGAAGGATGCCATTGATGACATGAATTTAACTAGCCTTCGAATATCCAATGTACCATCTATTCAACAATCTGAGTGTGTGGTTTGATGATCTCTCACGACCCCAATTCGTGTGAGGTGGTCAATCAGGCCGAGGTGTGCTTCCGTCAATGAGGAATACGGCACTGTGTTATGGGCGGCCGCTGGAGGAAATGATGTCCTTTACAACCTCCCATCTAAAGCTGATATTGAGTTAGGGCTTGAGTTGTTCATGAAGCTTGGATATGCCCCTAAAATGACCTGATCTTATTGATCTCATAAAGGGTTCTCGATAATTTTGATGACACTTTCAAGCCGTGATGTGGCTTCCGCTATGGGAATATACCATTGTTCTCCACCAATTTCAACAAAGTTAGCCTCTCATGGTATGCTCAGGTAAGGTAAGTTTTTTGTGAATATGTCATTTTCTTTCTTGTGTGCCCGATAACTTTACTATATGTCACAGGATAACTTTCATATTTTTTGTGGTGCAAAAAGGTGAACTTCAGCTTTCTTGTTGCTATTTTATATTAGCAGCGTGACATCAATGGTGTTAAAAATCTCAATTGGTCCAAATTTATTGGTCGATGAACCGCACAAGGCGCTGTTGAAGAAACGCAGCCTGTGGGTTGCCTTCTTTTCTACAATGTAAGTGATGCTGCTTCCTCTTACCTTCTCTATTGTCATTCGTCATTTTCTTTTGTCATTTTGTGGCTGATTTTTGTAAGTGCTACCATGGCGCTTTGTGTTTTTCTTATCAGCTCGTCAGACATTCATGCGATTGATCTTCCTCGACTTGGGCATCGAACTGCTTAATGGTCCTTTTCCCATCAATGTATGGACAAAGAAGTCGATAACTCTTGTCCTCAACAAGGATGTTCAAAGGATACAAAGTTTCTTTCGGGAAACTACCGTAATATATATCTATGTTTTTCAGTTCACAACCGCTTTGGTAACCGCATTTTATTTTCATTGTTTTTTTGTTGTTACTTATATGTGATGGCTACATTTTTTTCCAAATAAGCCTGAGTTTGGCATGAATTTCGTCTGCTTGGTGGTCTGGGAAGGTCTTGACAAGTTTATGCGTGTTCATACTCGCTTCTCAAGTCAGTAAAGTGAAGAGGTGAGCATGTAACTCATTTTCTTTATTATTTTCTAGCTATTTTATGTTCTTTCATTGGTCGATAAATTATTTTTTGCACCCATTTGTGGTTACCCCGATTTGATGCCAATTTGTCACTCTTTACTATCCCGGATGATTTCCATTGTGGTATATCCTCTATATAAAATAATAATTATGATGCAACCATGTGATAATTATTAGTGCAATGCCTTGATAACTCTGTGCAGCATTCATGTGATAACTTGATATCATGATAACTTTTGGTTGTATTTATTATGATGATAGTATCATCCCCGTGATAACTTGGTATTCATGATAACTTTTGTTGCATTTTTGTGATAACTTACTAGTTATTTCCATTCTTTTTCATTTTTTATGTTGAATGTAAATTTGCCAAATCAACTCGTATAGTTGTTTCGATTCATTCCCGCCATGGCTGGCATCCTAGGCAGTCTTGTGGAATCATTCACCGCTTAGATGATGAGGGCCATTCACATGCATCCCGCCAGCTAGACGCTGGATTGAACGTTATCTCCTTCTATCACCAGACGACGCTCAAGGGCTACGCGGTCGCCGCAAGGCAAAGCGGATGTAAAGTGCCGGAAAGAGTGTGCTGAAGATTCCGATAACGATGACGAGTATCACGAAGGCGCAGGATTCCGATTCGACTTTGATCTGGCGATGATGATGATGACTATCGAGTTGTTCGTCGTCGCCTCTAAAGATCCTTTTTGTTGCTTCAGCAAGCAGGCCTGGGCGGATGTAGACATGGGCAGCGGTCCATTGATGATGAGACCACACATCTTGATGGTGCAACCGCTCAAGCCCATGATGGCACAGACCAAATGTTGAAGACACCCCTATCCGCCTCGCCGACGAATAACCTCTTTGAGTCTGTGATCTTACTCACCGGAACATCCCATGCAAAGCATCCGCTGAATCAGTGATCGAGGGCTTTAGCCAGCAAGGCCCGACAGACACGCAAGCCGAGGCGCCACTCGACTCTTTTTATCAAGCGTGCGGTGCTGAGCTTTTGAAAAGTTGGCTTACCAGAGGCGCAAGAAGTCGAGGCTACCATCACCCTCCTGCTCAGCCTTCACCCATCTGCTAGCATCACCCCCGCCCAACTTCACAAGTTGTGCCCGCCAGCCCATCATCGCAAAGGCCGCCTTCACCAATTGCAATCACAAGATCTCGAGGTTCATGAAGCTGTGAAGAAAGTTGTGGTTCAGGAGCTTGGTATACGCTGTCTGAAAAGGGAACCGTGCCTCCGTCTCCAGGTCCACCTTATGGAAGGAGGCCCCATGCAGTGAATTTTTATTTTCCAATGTCATTCTTATCAATTATGTGCCTGAAACAACATGGTAAATACAGTTTTTCAAGAAGGTAGTTTGGGTAATTTCATGTCAGTGATCAACTTGCTCATTTTCCATCCTCATAGGGCCCCGCAAACAATCTGTTGTCGCTAAGGATTCAGTGGATTGCACCAGTAAAAAGGTATTCAAATTGTTACCTTCGTTTATGTTCAGCAGTTATTTTTTGTTCTTTGTTGTCTGATAACTCATGATGATGAACATTTGATAACTCAATTTTTGCCCCCATGGTAATTTAGAGTTACCAATCTTGATAGTTGTGTGTGCTTGTAACATTTGTTTATTTTTTTTCATTCAGTGCACCTATGAAACAAGTTGCTGCTGCTAAGGGTTCTCCAAGTGTACCAGGGAAAAGGTGTTCACATACCTATCTAGTTTGCAGTTATTCAAAAATAATTGTTGGTTTTTTTGTTCATATGATTTGATAACTTTATATTTCTAGTCCTTGATAACTTTGTAATTTTTCCCCTGTATGCTACTTATACCTGAAGTATGTGGCATCCTTTTTTGATTGAAGCATGTGGTAACTCAGGTTTAACAACATGTGTAATCTCACTACTACCCTGGTGTGCTGATTTTTTCAATGCTCAAAAGATAAAAGTGTCAGGAAAAGGTGAAATTCGCCAAGACCGATCCTCTCCACGACTAAGGGCAACAATGTCGCAGCATAACGCCATCGAGACAATGAAGTTATCCATCTTGATGAATTTCCCACGGCGACATCTCCGTCTCAAAAAGCAGCAAGTTTCTAGCGAGTGTGCATCTCGATGCTGTCATGCGCGACATCGGCTGGTGTTTCCGATGACGCTTATTTTTCAGCCAGCTGCAGCAAGTAATTGCATCACGCCGTTGAAGATATCACCATGCAGTTGTAGCTATTGAATGTGAAAATGAAGTCGTTCCTAATATAGTGCATGATGGAAGTGAAGGTAGTTCTGCTTCGCCATCACATTTGTTTTTGTTTTTTGTATTTTTATGATGTTTTTGTCGACGATGTGTTTAATCTCTTTCGCCGTGAGCTGAGAAAGTGGTGGGAAGTACCAGACAATATGCCTACCGACACGGCTACACTGGAGGTGAAAAGAATGATGTTGATAATCCCGTCACTGTGTTGGTAACTTAAGTTTCTTATGTTGATAACTTGTCCTTCTAATCCATGATAACTCAATATATTGTTTCTAGCACTAACAAATACAATGTCATCTACATGGTTTCCTCGATGCCTTTTTTTCATTAATTTTGTGTGTTACTTGTGATGTTTTGAAGCAAAGAGTTAACTCCTCGTGATTGGAGTTGAGCACCTCGAGCTGGAAACTATGATGGTAATTTTACGCCGCCCGCCTACTCTCTTGGCTGATGCCATCTTTGGTGCGAGTCCTCAAGTGCCACCATCTAATAAAGCAATCTGCAACGGTCAAGTTGCACCAACATTGGCTCAAGTACCACCTCACAAGACAGAAGTAACACCAAGGCGCGCCCATCTCGTCAAGTACCACCGCAAAGACTGTACTAATTGCGCGGGCGCTCATCCGCCAAGTACCACCTTCAGAACAAGCTACTGGGCCCCTCGACGCTTCTAGGGCTCGCAGCTCGCTGATGCTGACTAAGGGAGGTCAAGGCGTTGATGAAAGTTACCAAGGCTCAACCGTTGTTTGGGCTCCGCCACCCAACAACTCTCGTAAGTGAAGACCTTGTGTCTTTGCTTTTATGCCGCGAGAGTGATGGATTGAGATATGTCAGTGTTCATCGCATCGTTTTGTGCCTTGGTGTGTTCTTTTTATTTATGTGTTTGGAACTTTCTATCATTCGCGTGTATGGATGAATGTAATACTACTTCTATGCTTTGTGTGATGTGAATGAACATATGTGCTTTCAAGACTCGTAATATACATTTCTATTGTGTCCGCCATAATATTTTGTACGTTGCTAGCAGTAGACGATAAGTCCATCCTTCTCCCTGGTAACTTTGTCGCATGAAAGTCGATGTTATCCACATCGACTTTTTAGTAAGCGTTGATATGCACATCTCCCATCATTGCCTATTTATTTTCCTTAATTCATTGTCATGCTTACAAAACAATACGTGACTCAGTAGTTATTCATCTGAACTTTGTCATTACTCCTTCAATTTTTTTTCTAATCACCCCGATAACTCCATATGACATATCTTGGTAACTCAAATGTTCAAACCCTGTCAATTTATGATCCATTGATACCATAACTCCAAATTATATGCATTCCTACCATTTCGGGCTATACAATCCTTTTTGGTCTTCTTTTTAACATGTTATGATGATTAGTTTATATCACAAATTGCTCCTCAAGATGCACCGAAGGTTATCGAATTTGTTCTTTAAAAGGCCCATGCATGTGTGGGTAATCACATTCACATCGCCTGTATCTTCTATATTGTGTTCTCGATAACTTCTTGTATCTTGTCTCAATTTTAATACCTGATTTTTTGCAACAATTTATGTTGTTTATCACTAGTGTTCATGTCCTCATCGCTTTTTTTTATTTAAGTAACACCGAAGTTGGTCGTGTGCAAGTGTATGATGTTGAGATTGGCGATGATGTGTTCTCATGTGGTGGGAAGAATTTGAACATGGCAATCCAGCATTAAAAGGGGAATCTAATGCTCAAATAGGTGATTTTTTTTCTGCTCCATGAACATTGCAAACCCTTTGCACAAAACACTTTCTTTGTTTTCTCAATTATGGACCACCACTTGATAATCAAACATGTGGCAGCTTGATATGTTTTGACCCATCACTTGATAATTCTTGCTCCCATCCTGATGATAATTCATGGTTTTCCTTTTTTCTGCTTCTACCAGATAACCCCCAAAGTCCAACATTTGTTACACCAGAGTTACCACCTCGCATGCAGCATTTAGTACGCAGTTCAACACCTAAATCCTTTATTCTGAAAGTTAGGGTCACCCACCCGCCCAAATACCTGCTCCGCTTTTTGCCACCCTCACACCGAAGCGAGGAGGAAGAGTACGATACAATGAAGTTATCAAGCATACTACTGATTCTAACTCTAAGATTAAAGAGTATGTTTCCATCATTTTTCTCATCTTTCTTAACACAAATCATTTTTTGTGTGCCTTTTTTTTGAAATGTATTTTTTTAAATCTTTTTTTTTTGTTTTTTTTTGTTTCTTGTAGTGTTAGGGTCATCGACATTGATGGTAGGTGGGTCACCCTTGGTGAGCTTGCCAATTGTGTGAAGGGAGTTGGGCAACTATCAAACAGCATTGCCGAGTTACATGTTCGCGTTCTCCAGTATAAGGAAACGCCAAACAGCTTATATTCCCTTGGGTGCTCTTCGTATCACGTTGTTAGAGACTTCAAATCCAAGTGTTTATCAAGTATTTTCGACGGACAAGTTTTACATTCTTAGTCACCGTGATCGTGTATGTTACGTCACTAGATCTCGTAACTGTACGCTTAGTGTCTTGGTAACTTCTGTTAATATCATGTAACTTCCTCGTTATTTGCGGATATTGTTTGTTCTTCATGTCATGATAACATGTTTAATGCACACCGGTAACTTTTTGTCCTTTCGCCCTCGATCTTTTTTTTTTTTTTTCTAGTTGCCTCCCATGTGAATTTCATGACCATTTTGTTATCTTAGTAATTTTGTTTCTTTTTCCAACTACTTTTATGCATACTGCCTTTAAATTTTTTTCACTGCTATTCCCTCGCTGGTAAAAGTTGGGTCATGGTCCGATGATTCGCATTGGTATGTGTCATTACTAAATCTTAGGGTGAAGTAAGGTTTGAAGTTCTAGATTTGTCACATGCGACCAAGATAGTCCTTCTTCGAAAGCATGCGACAAGATACATGAACGCAATAAAGGAGGCCTCGTTTTGATAAATTACAAGGACTCTTAGAAGCATCGAGGACTATGAACTTGTGTACATTGATGTGTTGAAACCGAAAATGGGTTAGTTGTGGATTACTCACTCTCTTTTTAACATCCCAACTACATGTTTGTCATCCCCTTATTTGACCCGCCCAAACTCCAATTAAACTGATTTTGTGTTGTTTTTTTATTACAACTGTTTCAGCATTGATTGTGACGCCAGCCGCACGCATCTTTGAGGTGTGGGATGGCAAACAACCTGTTTTAACTCATGAACAAATTCAGCTCTCCGGAAAATTATGACATTTAGGTGGTTAGATCATTATCAAAACAAATGCAACAGTGGTCGCTGCTTGTCAAACCGGCGGATCTTGGTAGGGGGTCCCGAACTGTGCGGCCTAGGCGGATGGTATCAGGAGACGAGGGACACGTATGTTTTTACTGTGTTCGCCCTCCGATGGAGGTAAAACCGCCCCGCTTGATTAATATTGATGATATGGGTAGTACAAGAGTGGATCTACCACGAGATCGAGGAGGCTAAACCCTAGAAGCTAGCCTATGGTATGATTGTTGTAATGTATGTTGTGTCCTACGGATTAAAGCCCTCCGTTTATATAGACACCTGAGGAGGCTAGGGTACACAGTAGTCGGTTACAATGGTAGGAGATCTACATATCCATATTCGCTAAGCTTGCCTTCCATGCCAAGGAAAGTCCCATCCTGGACACGGGACGGAGTCTTCAATCTTGTATCTTCGTAGTCTTGGAGTCCGCTGATAATGATAGTCCGGCTGTCCGGATACCCCTAGTCCAGACTCCTTTAGTAGCCCTCGAACCAAAGCTTCAATGACGATAAGTCCGGCGACATAATGTTCGGCATTGCAAGGCGGGTTCCTCTCAGAATAATCCAGAGAAGATCATGAACACCGTGATAGTGTCCGCCTCGCAAAATAAATTCCACATCCCACCGTAGAGAGAATGAAATGTACACCAGTTCAATCAGCCGACGATTATGCGGCGTGACATCACACGGGTACCGTGCTTTTTACTTGAATCGCTTTTACTATACTACCAAAGACGCTTAGCGAAGCGGTTTCTTGGCACGCCTTGTCGAAGCAGATCGTGGTTCCCTTTATTCCGGATTCTCATCACGACGACGGGTAACCCAACCGCGCCATTGATGGTGGTGCTTGGGAGATAAGCGAAGTTTTATCAGTCGGTGGGGACGATAGTTTTCGTCCGCCTATATATAAGGGATAAGGATTCACCTTCTCACCCACGCCTTCTTCCTCCTTTGCTTATCCATCTCCATGCACTCAAGCTCCAACACCTAAGCTCACAAGATCTCGCTTTCGACCTGTTCCGAATATGTCCGGAAAGGGAGGTAAATGGTTGGCCTCCACCGCTAAGGAGGAGCACATCACTGTGGCATGCAGCACCGGATACCTTTCCGGCGAGCATCACAGATCGGCCGCCCGACGAGGGCAGCTCATCATTGCACTGGGCCTCATGAGAGGGTCGCCTTCCTTCCCCACTCTCCGCACTGGACTAGGCTTCCGCCCATCCATTCGCTCCGGGCCTGCATGTTTTACTACGGCCTCGATTTCCACGATCTACGCCAACTTCATCCTCAACATCTCGGCGCTTATCGTCAGTGGTGCGAGGCCTTCCTCTCGTGATCCAGCCCCACTTCGCTCAGGGCTCAAGACCTTCAACGCTGTCAAGGTTGTGAAGGGCACGCAAGCGAATGCGGAGGCGCCATGTTGGGCAAGCGTCAACGCCCTTGGCTCAAGGGCCTTCGTGGACTCCGCGCCAACGGTGGCAATCGGGTGGTTCTACATCACCGAGCCGCCGAAGCCCACATGGGCGGCGGCCCCGAAGTTTAGATCCTGCATCCCCACGCAGCTAACCTCTCCGAAAGAGAAGGGCTTTAAGGGGCAATCCGCGGAGCCGACGGGACTCCAAGCTCAGCATCCAGAAGATGGTGAGCAATAAGCTCAGCTCGCTGACGTGGTCCAAGTCAAGCTCATCCGCCGGATTCTCCCATGCCAAGAACGGGCATTCAATCTGGAGTTCAATCCTAAAAAGACTGCCAGCGCTGAGCGGGCTCTTCGATACAACTATACTAAGGCGCTCCGAGGGTGCTACTTAAGGGCGCAAGGTTTCCGTGATCCGCGATTTAAGATCATGGATTCAGCTCAAGATCCTACCGACGAGGTAAGTGATTCAACCCCATTACGACACACTTGTGATAATCAAATTGATTCTAGAGGGTTTCATTCTCGCCTTCCTTCGACAGAATGGATGGAGAAGGCCAAGTTGCTTATCAACCCGGCCCCATGCCGAACACCAAGTGAGAACGCCTGCTTAGCAGGGTTGTTGGTTCCGTGCACCGCATGTGGTACCGAGAAGAAGGCTAAGAGGTGGCTGGGACTCGAAGAGTTCTCAAGAATCAAGGCTCTCGACGACGACGCGACTCCTCCCCAAGACGCAGGAGGAGGAGGGAGACTCTTCCCGGAGGAGGGAGAGAAGAAGAGGAAGGCTTCCAATAGGGGAGGCCAAGGGTCTAAGAGGGGAGAACTATCCCTGACAGTTTCGCCAACACCATCATTATGCGAGGATGAGTGGTCTCCAAGGGCCAAAGGCCCGCAAGATCGTAAGTATCCGGATCCTTGATATGTAATTTCTATCGTGTCGATAGTGTCCTTCTAATGCCGCTGCGCCGTCTGTAGTCCTACCGATGATGATCTCCCCGACTCCATCAACAAGCGGTCATGGCCCGCCGGATGTGGATTCTACCTCGACCGCCTACTTCCTCACACGGGCGAAGACGCCGAGGTGGGATCCCGCAGAGGGACCCATCAGAGGAGGCTCTGAGGCGCCCGCCAGCAGCCTCCCGACTTTGGCGCCGGACTCTACATCGGAACTCCGAATGGTTCCAGAGTCCGGCAAGCGGCCCTTCGAAGAAGGGCAAGACGATGACACCGGGCGGCCGGCCCAACGGAGGCGCCGGATATCTTGTCGGAGGCGCTTAGCGGCCCACCATCAGGAAGAACACCGCACTATCATGAGTGCGTGTGATTCAAAAGGTTCATTCGCTAAAAGCGGGCTGACCAAGCCTCCCAGCAGCCTTTTAACAGTGCTTTGAGGTAAGAAGTTAAAATTATGTAATGTAATACCAAGATAGACAAGAGTCTCGATGCTCTAGTCCGTGTTCTAAAGAAAAGCTGGACTGAGGATCTAACAAGATATACGCAGGGTACTTAAAATATGTCAATATGGGTTTGCAGGTTGCATTACGACCTCGCCGACCATCGCGGAGGTCAAGTGTTGAAGAAGGATCTCGAGCGGTCCGAGCAAGAGCTCGCCATGCCAAGAAGCAGCTCGAGGACAAAGAAGGTGAGTAACACCACTTTGAATAGTTACCACACGTAAAAGGATTTTGCTGCAATAAAATTAACAAGGATAATTTGATATTGCAGGGCCACTAACGAGGTGGCAGCCCTGAAAGGAGGTTGTGTCCGCGCCAAACGAGAAAGCGTGCCATGTGAGCGGGAAGAGCGAGAGAAGCAAGAGGCACGGTGGCGAGTGACGGCAAGAGCTCCGTGCTCTCATGGAGAAGCATGAGAGTTTGGAGCGTGACTCAAGACTCGAGAGTCTCGAGCTTGCCTCGCCTCGAAAGTGCTAAGTCCGCCAAGGCCGAGGCCCATAAGGCCCTTCAGAGGTTGAGGATATAAAGAAAATAGCGGCGGTAAGGCATTTTTCATGCAAAGCAAGCATGTTAATGTAAACCATCTTACACTTACCCGCTGCCTCGAGCTCTGTGGGCGCTTGCAGATCTGCCGCAGAAGTGCGCCCGATGCCACCAGATTCTATCGTGGCGAGGAGGGAGCTCGACGGAGAAGGTCTTCTGTCTCAAGATACGAGGTTTACATCCGTGCTTCCAAGCCGACAAGTCAAGAAGCTGGTCGAACTCCACAAGGTAGCCGAGGAGGCCATGAAGGCCTCTATAGTCGGCCATGGCCTCGATGTGCTGCGCCCGGAAGCTACTTGGCCCAGGCGGCGGGCTGGTGGATGCGTCTCTCGGGTGGAGGTCATCAGCGCCTCCGCAGATTGAATGTGCTTGCGGGGCCTTGCCCGCATTAAAGGTGCATTGGGGCAAGTTGATGCGGAGAAGCTTCACGGACCTCACCGCCACTGGCAAGGAGTATCGACGCCCGAGATGTATTATAAAATGTCCTCAAGGGAGCCCGCGATATTATGTATGAGTGCCTCTAATGTAATCTTTGAGTGAACTCGTTATGTATTATCCTCGCACGCGAAACTTTGCTCATATAAAGAGCATAACGCTTGTTTAATTTAAAATATTACCTTCTGTGGCGGCTGCTTATAAAATCTCGAGAGATGGCAAGTCGTTGGCTTCAAATTTCCAAGCCACGAAAGTGCAGGGTGTTCGGATAAACTTGAGCACTTTTGTTCTATTTTTTGGGTCCATGTGTAAAGGCGCCAACACAACGTAACAAGGCAACCGGACTTATAATGCTTGAACACTCTCACTTAGCCATAGAATTCATATAATTTTAATTTTGATGCTTCCTCGGTATTCTAAGACCAATCAGGGCGCTATCCACGCCTTCGCTTGACATTGTCCTAATCTCGTCAAGCGGGCGTGAGTCTTTAAGGACCCAAAAACCTCTCAAACAAATACTCTCGCTTTATCATGCCAGCCGGGCTTTACCTTTCTCCACGAGAGGCGCCACTCGCTCAACCGGGCGCAATCGCTAGTGGTTCTCCTGCCACCTTAGGCGATGCAACGGAACGTAAGGCACCAAAACGCGGGAGCCGGGCAAACCCAACTATTGACCCAAGACATGATTCGAGCCGATTCATATAATGCTATAAGTTTGGGGTGCCGACTTATGAAAGTGTTCGACTTCATCACACCATAATTTAGGGAATGTAGCCTCGGCATGTATTCGGCCGCATCAAAATATACTACTGTGCAAGATGTCATGTAATGAACATATATATAAAAAGGTAATGTAATTGCAAAATGAAAATGCTGCATTATTTATGAAAGCAAGTCTGCTATGAGTGCGACCGATACAAATAGTGCGGTAAGCAAGGGATTTGGACTATAAACATGTCCTCTCAGGGTGAGCTCATGGACTTGGTGTATATAATCGAATTTAATGCTTGAATTGAGACCACCTCGAGTGTTCGCTGCAGCCTTCTTTCGTCTCCCCGATCGTTGCATCATGAGTTCGGCAGTTCATCACGGACAGGCCTCCGTTAACTGAGTCTCCGTGTACACAAAGAAGGGAAATAAAATAGTATAGGAAATAAGGGGCACACTTATGGAGCCCCTTGTGTGGTCGAACCGACTGGTCCATATGGCGATCGTGCCCTTCCCCTGCGTGCCCATGGTATTCCAAAGTGTAATGATGTATCGGAGTGTTATTCTTGGCGATCATGCTGGGTGAGGGTTAAGCCGATTGTTACGCTGCGTTTCGATCGCGCCAGTGGTCTTGGTTGGCATTGTTCGCGCCGCTTTTGTCTGATCCGCCTTTTAACGGCCGGACTTCCGAGAATTGCCTTAAAAGGCTGCTCAGATTTCCGCCGCGAGAGCCGCTGTATGTTCCTCCGCTCGGAGGGAGCGCCTGTGATTCCTATCGACCGTGATGACTCCACCAGGGCCTCGCATCTTGAGCTTTAGGTATGCATAATGCGGCACCGCTGCTGAATTTTGTAAACGCGTTCGTCCGAGCAGAGCGTGATAGCCGCCGCGAACGGGACTATGTCAAGATTAACTCTTCGCCCGAAATTATCCGGGATCCGAAGACCACTTCCAATGCAGACCGAGCCTGTACAGCTTGGTTTCCACTCGGTATGACACCTTTAAAGGTTGTCTTTGTAGGTTTAATCTTTGAGGGTCTATGCCCATTTTGCACGATCGATCCCCGATAAAGCAGGTTCAGTAGTCGCCGCCATCCATCAGACTCTCGTGAGGTGAAATCCATCGGACGATTGGCTCTAAAACCACGCGGCGAATCCGCCATGGCGATAAGCTGGTCGGATGGTCTCTTCGATCGAAAAGTGATCGGACAAGAGGACCATGGATTGAACTTTGGGGCGATCGCTCCATCGCACATAGACGCCCTTTAGTGCGCCGCTTTCTCCTCTGGGTATATGGGTCGCCAGAATATCATGTTCACCGTCCGCACTTGTGGGGAAACCCTTCGTCCTCTATTGTTCGGGCGGTCGGTTCTTCCTCGTCCGCTATTTAGCCCTTGTCATTGTTTTCGCAATTAACTTGCCTGCTCCTTGAACACCCAGCAATCTCTATTAGTGTGGTTAGCTGGTTTTTCAGGAGGTGCCATGTATCCGCATAAGCGGGTCGAGTATTGGTCCAAATTGGACGGACCCGAGTGGTTCTTTCGAACGGCTTCTTCCACGACCGGTTTAGAGCCTCGAATCCGGGCGTTGACCGCCAGATCCTCCTTATCGCCTCAAGCATCGCGCCGCTTGGTTTTGTTTCGACGTGACTCGCCATTGTTGTCCTTGGTATCCGGACCGCCAGAATTTTTTATGGAGATTGTTGCTACATGGTTAGCCAGCCTGTCCTCTCTCGCCAAGCGTAAGCGGTCATTAATGATGTGAGGGCTGCCATGGATTTGGCTTTTCTCGCCTTCTGTGCCGGGCTAGCCATTCATCCCCTGATGTTATGTTTGAAGGCTGCAAGGGCCTTCGCGTCCGGACACAATGATTTATTTGGTTTTTCTTGTCAAGAACCGTGGTCCGTAATTGCCCGCCGATTCAGTTCGCTGTAAATTATGTGGCTTAGGTCATCTGGCTCGGTGGTCGCACATACACGGCTCCGGAAGTTGTCGAGGAATGCGCTTCCGTGTCTTCCCTAGCACCCACCGACTCACTGGCAAGCTATTTAGCCAATGCCGAGCTGGTCCTTTAACCTTGAGGGAGATACTTGATGGCATGGAGATCGTCGCCATGGGCCACATGGATGTGGAGAAGATAATCTTCGATCCAAACCGCTGGGTCCGCGCAGCCATCATAAGATTCGATGTTTACGGGTTTAACCCTTCGGGATTTGATGATCCATTACTTCGCCGCTGAAGCATAGCGGGTGTGCGCTACCTCAGATATTGAGTAATATCGCGACGCAGCTCGAGGGAGCACTTGTCCATTGTTCGCCCGGCCAAGTTATTGTATCCGGCGCGACAGTATTCGCTGTGGGTCGGGGCTCCCATGCGATCCCGTAGATGGATCTCGATTGCCTTGCTTTTTCTCCTCCAATATCTCTCAAGTCCTGCGCCTTCCCTCTTGGCTTTCAGACTTTGGAGCGGCGTCGGGTACTGGCCTTGGCTGGGGCTCGGATGCCTCTTCACAATGCACCACGGGTGGTTGGTCAGCTATATCGTATACCGGTGATGAAGGTATGTATGCTTCCTCCTCTAATCGGGGAGCAATTTTGCGCCTTGGGTAACTTTTGAGGGCGCTCGAGTTTATACTTCGCCGCGAGGACCTCGGTCCATCGATCGGCCAGCCAGTCCCGACGCCTTTGAAGCCGCTGGTCGCTTTCTTTAGGCTATTGCTGTGGCGATAATCCCGCGCTTAAAGCGCTCTTGTTCGACGGGATCCTCAGTAATGCATTTAACCCATCATCGTTGGAGGCTTGCGCTCGCCTCTCTGGAGGAGGGCATAGTTATGATCCTCAACCTCTTCGCCCGCCGCCTCTCGTGAGGGCTTGCTTCCGTGATCCTCCCGCTACTGAGTTCTTGCGGAGGGGATTGTCTTCCGGCTCTCGAGTATTATTATCTCCGTGGCCGGAATCTCCATTCTTGCTCATGCGGATTTAGAGCGGCGCCCGACGCCTGGCGCTTAGGCCGCTTCTTCAAAGAGCCTGCCTCACGCTTCTTCCAGTCTCTGCTTTTGGGGTGTCCACCATATATATTTGTATGACGAGGTGGTCTTCAAAGCACCTCAGAGGCGCGGGTTCTCTGCTCATCCTCCTGATCGCCGCCCATAGCGCCGATGTCGCTTCGGAGTCGCAGTCTAGCATGCCTGCTAGATCGCCGACAATGTGGGCTAAAGTGGGTGGTGGGTGGGCTCGAATTTCGTCGCCGTCCGTATTTCAACCATCCTCGCCATAGTCCGCCAGGCTCTTCCGATAGCGCGAGATGCTTTAGCGAAGTTTAGGATGTCGCCAAAGGGCGTAGTGTTGAAGATGTCCGCGCGTGAATTCCATAACCGCGCCTAACCGAATCGACGGTAAAAGCGGAGGTTCGAGTCTGCAAGGAGTCCGCCTCGAATCACGAAGTTTCGCAGGGGACAAGATTAGTGTTCGCTCCATCATCGCTGATGTGAAGTTCTGTGGCGGCGTTTATCCACCGCCTCGATCTGGGGCGATCGGCCCGGACTAATGGCCGGGCGGATTCGTAGTGCGTTACCAAAGTAATCGCTCGGGCGGCAGAAGCTAGATCATGCCTCGCTGTCACAGCGGCGGCTGTTGTTGTGGCTCGAGTCCGCCGAAGATCAAGTCTTCGCGACATCGGCCGTGAAGTTTAGGGCTTCCGAATCGACTCGACGGCTGTAGCGTAGCTTTTGATCCGTCCAGATGGCCAAGTGAATTAGCCCAAGAGGCGGTTACCTAACACGAAGATCTGTCCGGGAGAAAAGTCTCACCGACAGCGTTGTTGGTTGAAGATGCCATCGGGGCTCATCGCGACAAAGACAGAGGAACTCTCAATGAAAGCACCAATATCGTGTCAAACCGCGGATCTCTAGGGGGTCCCAACTATGCGCCTAGGCGGATGGTAACAGGAACGAGGGACACGATGTTTTTACCTGTGTTCGCGCCCTCTTGATGGAGGTAAAACCTCACATCCTGCTTGATTAATATTGATGATATGGGTAGTACAAGAGTGGATCTACCACGAGATCAAGGAGGCTAAACCATAGAAGCTAGCCTATGGTATGATTGTTGTAATGTATGTTGTGTCCCACGGATCAAAGCTCTCCTCCTTATTATATGACACCGGAGAGGGCTAGGGTTACACAGAGTGGTTACAATGGTAGGAGATCTACATATCCAGACGCCAAGCTTGCCTTCCACGCCAAGGAAAGTCCCATCCGGACACGGACGGAGTCTTCAATCTTGTATCTTCGTAGTCTTGGAGTCCGCGGACGATGATAGTCCGCTGTCCGACACCCCTAGTCCAGACTCCTCAAAGGGCGCTTATCATCTGCTCGGCAATGGGTGATGAGGTGATATTTTTTTACTACATTGTGATAACTTATACCAAACATGCGGTGATAACTTTTTAATATGAATCTGTCATGACAATGCCATGGAGCAAAGTGTTGACATGCGATTCTACTATTGTATACACAGTTCAAAATCACTGACTATATGATATAATTCACTATTGTGATTATAATTTGTTCATAAGCAATTTTTACAAGTGCAAGGAGGACTAATTTTTGTCCACAAGTAACACAATGCAAAGGTCCGTAGCCTTGAAAAAATGTAGATATAAAAATATTGGCCTTTACAAATCCATGTCAATTCCATCATACATTGCTCGTAATCGCATAATAGTGTACCGATAGCTTGGTTAAGAATAAAAATTTGATTTTACAAATCCATGTCAATCCCATCAAACATTTGTCTGGTAATCGCATAACAGGTACCGATAGCTTGCTTAAATTATAGAGATACACTTGTTTTTTGCATTACAAAGCCATGATAAAATCTACGATACAATGTTGATAACTCGAATGTTATGGGGTTCTGTAGCTTGCACATTATGGTCCATGAAAAAATGCAGCCACCATCTTCCATTTTAATAGCACCTTCTTCATTTATCTTGCTAAGGAGATTTGCATGTGCGCTTGTCATGTTCCAAACTCCGCACACACCACATTTTTTTTTTTGTCTTTGGTTTTGCAATCTCAAACCTGATTGCTTTCTTTTTGACTTTGGCCGCCTTTTCGTTATTGTCTTGGGAGGGTCTAGTATCAACTTTGCATTTGAGGACGGAGCTGCATCAGATGTGGGGGCTGGATGACAAAAGCATGTTTG
>JAHHZJ010003940.1:0-118708 GCA_021437245.1 Aegilops speltoides | reverse complement strand
AGGAGACTTTGGCTCTTATTACACATGAGGAACACGATGGAGATGATTCTGATCATGAGACACAATACATGGCTGTCAAGATGCCGACAGTATGAATGTTTAGTTGCTCAACGTGTTTTGAGTGTGCAGGTTACACAAGCTGAGCAAAATGAGAGGCATAATTTGTTCCATACAAAGGAGTTGTGAAGGAACGTTCTATTCAAGGCCATCATAGATGGAGGGAGCTGCAACAACTTGGCTAGCATGGAGATGGTGGAGAAGCTATCTCTCACCACAAGACCACATCCACATCCTTACTACATCCAATGGTTCAACAATAGCGGCAAGGTTAAGGTAACACGCATCGCTCGTGTGCATTTTAGTATCTCTACATATGCTGATTATGTTGATTGTGATGTGGTACCTATGCAAGCATGTTCCTTATTACTTGGTCGACCATGGCAATTTGATAAAATTTGACACCATGGTAGAAACAATCAAGATACTCTTGTTCATAAGGATAAAATATTACTTTGCTTCCTATGACTCTCGAGTCCATTTTGAAAGATGATATTAATAGAGCTAATAAAGCAAAACAGAGAAAATAAGAGTGAAAATCAGATTGTGGCAAAAGAATTTGAGCAACATATGAAGCCTAATAGTAAACCATCTAGTGTTGTTTCTGAAATTAAATTGAAAAGTGCATGTTTACTTGCCACTAAATCTGATATTGATGAGCTAGATTTTAGCAAATCTGTTTGCTATGCTTTTGTGTGCAAAGAGGCATTATTTTCATTCGAGGACGTGTTTTCCTCTTTGCCCCCGCTGTCACTAACATTTTGCAGAGTTCACGACGCCTTTCCACAAGACGTGCCACCGGATTACCACCTATTCGAGGGATTGAGCATCAAATTGACTTAATTCCCGGTGCATCATTACCCAACCGTGCACCATACCGCACCAATCCAGAGGAGACGAAGGAGATTATGCGTCAAGTACAGAGCTGCTCGACAAAGGTTATATACGCCAATCCCTTAGTCCTTGTGCTGTTCCTATTATTCTAGTGCCGAAAAGGATGGTACATCACGATGTGTGTTGATTGTAGAGGCATTAATAATATTTCTATTCGTTATCGCCACCCTATTCCTAGGCTAGATGATATGCTTGATGAATTGAGTGGCTCTACAATATTCTCCAAAGTTGATTTATGAGTGGATACCATCAAATTCGTATGAAATTGGGAGATGAATGGAAAACAGCATTTAAAACTAAGTTTGGATTATATGAGTGGTTAGTCATGCCTTTTGGGTTAACTAATGCACCTAGTACTTTCATGAGATTAATGAACTAAGTTTTACGTGCTTTCATTGGACGATTTGTGGTAGTCTATTTTGATGATATACTGATTTATAGCAAATCTTTGGAAGAACATTTGGAACATTTACGTGTTGTTTTTAATGCTCTACGTGATGCACGCTTGTTTGGTAACCTTGGGAAGTGCACCTTTTGCACCGACCGAGTATCTTTTCTTGGCTATGTTGTTACTCCACAGGAATTGAAGTTGATAAAGCCAAGATTGAAGCTATTGAGAGTTGGCCGCAGCCCAAAACGGTCACGCAAGTGAGGAGTTTCCTTGGCCTCGCTGGTTTCTATAGGCGCTTTGTGAGAGATTTCAGCACCATTGCTGCACCTCTCAACGAGCTTACAAAGAAGGATGTGCCTTTTGTTTGGGGTACCGCACAGAAGAAGCCTTCACGGTATTGAAAGCTAAGTTGACACATGCTCCTTTACTCCAACTTCCTGATTTTAATAAGACTTTTGAGCTGGAATGTGATGCTAGTGGAATTGGATTAGAGGTGTGTTATTACAAGATGGCAAACCTGTTGCATACTTTTCTCTAAAAATTGAGTGGGCCTAGTTTGAACTATTCTACTTATGATAAAGAATTATATGCTCTTGTTCGGACTTTAGAGACATGGCAACATTATTTATGGCCCAAAGAATTTGTTATACATTCTGATCATGAATCTTTGAAACATATTAAAAGTCAAGCTAAACTGAATCGTAGACATGCTAAATGGGTTGAATTCATTGAGACTTTCCCTTATGTCATTAAACACAAGAAGGGTAAAGAAAATGTTATTGCTGATGCATTGTCTCGTCGTTATACCATGCTTTCACAACTTGACTTTAGAATATTTGGTTTGGAGACCATCAAAGATCAATATGTGCATGATGCTGAATTTAGCGATGTATTGCAGAATTGTAAAGAAGGTAGAACATGGAACAAGTTCGTCGTTAATGATGGATTTGTGTTTCGTTCTAACAAGCTATGCATTCCAGCTAGCTCCGTTCGTCTTTTGTTGTTGCAGGAGGCGATGGAGGAGGACTAATGGGACACTTTGGCGTGAAGAAGACGGAGGACGACTTGCTACACATTTCTTTTGGCCAAAGATGCGACGGATGTTGAGCGCTTTATTGCTCGCTGCACTACATGTCAAAAAGCTAAGTCACGACTCAATCCTCATGGTTTATATATGCCTTTGCCTGTGCCTAGTGTTCCTTGGGAGGATATATCTATGGACTTTGTTTTAGGTTTACCTCGAACAAAGAAGGGGAGGGATAGCATATTTGTTGTCGTGGATAGATTCTCGAAAATGGCACACTTTATAACACCTACAACACCACAAGGACCGATGACTCGAGCACGTGCAAGAGCTCTTGAAACCGAGGTGACATCACTCCTCTCACAACTCTCCTTCGATTCACATGAGACATGGTTACTACCTCAAAAGGAAACTCTATGCATACTCAGGCACCAAGGAGTCGACCATGAAGAGGCTGGGAAGCAAGGAGAATCAGAAGCGGAAGACATACGCGAAGTCGGAGAGGAGAAAGCAACAGACCAGAGGGCGGACGATCCGGACGGAGGCCCGAAGATCCGACAGAGCCGGATGATCCGGACCCGGTCCAGACGATCCGCTAACTCTACCAAGGCAACAGAAGCTCCTCCCGGCCGACGATCCGACCCGTCCCCGGATCATCCGACTTACACCGACGTCCGGACCGTCTCGCGGACATCCGCCTCGCTACCCAGCCGAAAGCACCGGATCATCCGGACCCCACCCGGATCATCTCGACCAGCCGGATCATCCGGACCCCGTCCGGATCATCCGCCAGCTATATACACATTGCTGGCTGAGCCCATGTACCCTTCGCCCCAAACTCTATATATAGGACCCCATATCCTCCCTTTGAGACTTAGCATTGGATTAGCTCATATTTGTGTGTGAGAGCCTTTGCTCATCCACCGGTACTTCTCCACGGAGATCAGGACCTCCGTCTAGGAGAAGATCCATCGGATTCAAGACCCCTCTATGGGAAGATCCCCTCGTGGATTCAAGACCTCCTCCGGGAGAAGAACGGCTACCTTTGTATCTTTCCTTTGTTGATTTTGGACGATGTATCACTCGTGCTTCGATGATCTAGACCTTGTGTGATTGATCTCTTGTCGATTGAGTGTCTCTCTCGTTCTTCCCCGTGATTTCCTCTCGTTCTTCCGCGCGTTCTTCGTGTTCCCTCGGTAGGATCCCCTCCAAACGTGAAAGATCGATTTAATTAGGGTTCCACCCTACATCAGAGAAGGTGGGGAAAAGCAAGATCCCCGAGTTACACACCGAATCCACGGATCAAAAACAACAAAACATCATCAAAACCAACAAATCACGAAAAAAAATTTGGGGGGTATTTCTGTGGGGATTTTCGGGTTTAGGACGAAAACAACAAAATCAAGCTAGAAAACACGAGGTAGGGGCTCTAAAAACGTGATCAACGTGGCTCATGATACCATATGATGTAGGGTGGAACACTATAGCGTCGATCTTTCACGTTTGGAGGGGATCCTCCGGAGGAAGCACGAAGAACACGCGGAAGCACAAGGGGAACACGGGAAAACGAGAGAATCACTCAACCAACAAGGAATCGATCACACAAAAGCTAGATCAACATACACACATGAGATCCACAAGATACATAGTCAACTAGGGTAAGGATACAAAGGAACCGCTCATCTCCAAGAGGAGGCCTTGATGTTCTTCCCTAGATAGGGGTCTTGAATCATAGGGGATCTTCTCCAAGGAGGTCCTGATTTCCGAGGACAAGTTACCGAGTGGATGAGCAAAGGCTCTCACACAAATATGAGCTAATCCAATGCTAAGTCTCAAAGTGAGGAGATGGGGTCCTATATATAGAGTTGGGGGCGGTGGTACATGGGCTCAGCCAACACGCTGCTGTGAAGCTGGCCGGATGATCCGGACGAGGGTCCGGATTATCCGGTTGGTCCGGATGATCCGGTGGAGGCCCGGATGAGCCGGATGGTCGGCTGTGGTCGTGCAGGCCGGATGTCCTACCGAGGTCCGGATGTCTGGCTGTGTCCGGATGATCCGGACGGGTCCGATGATCCGCTTCAGTGGTGGTGCTTCGCTGCCTTCGTTGAATTAGCCGGATCGTCCGACCGGGTCCGGATCGTCCGGCTCGTCCGGTCGTCCGGCCGCCGTCTGGATCGTCCGGCCACCCTGGTGCTTTTTCCTCTCCGTCTTCTTGCATGTCTTCCGCTTCTGGTTCTCCTTGCTTCCTAGCCTCTTCATGGTTGACTCCTTGGTACCTGAGTATGCATAGCATTTCCGTTTGAGGTAGTAACCATGTCTCATGTGAATCGAAAGGGAATTGTGAGAGGAGTGATGTCACCTCGGTTTCAAGAGCTCTTGCACGTGCTCGAGTCATAGGTCCTTGTGGGGTTGGATGTGTTGATGTAGAGTCCATGGGGATGATGGAAGGATGCTCCGCATCAGATTGTCTTGCACTTGACCCATGTGTTTAGACACTTCATTTTTTTTGGTGTTGTGAACACTTCCTATGCCTACCATAGACCTATCATTGAGCAATTTGTCAATGCTTGCTATGACCTCGAGGTAGATGCTTATTCTCTTGTCACACATGTGATGAGGACATCAATACCATTGTTACATCCACAACCCCTACTATTACATATACGGGACCAATTACTAGAGCTCGCGCACGCCAATTAAATTACTAGGTACTTTCGATTCTTGGTAATGATTCTAATGTTCATGAGAATATGATGTCTGCTTAAATTGGATACATTTGTTTTGCTTACAAATGAAGGGCCTAGCTTGGAGAAGGGTGAACATTGGAGCAAGAACACGATGGAGTTGATGGCATGCTAAGGGGATCAAGAACGGAGTTACAAGTGATGATTTCAGACTTTGAAGCCACCATAAGGAGTGCATGAAGCCTTGGACGAAATATACAAGATGCCACTTCATAATATTCGTCCATAGGCTATTCTAGGTGCTCACGTCACCTTATTATTGGGCCAGGCCCATGTAATTTCGAAATACATTAGTATAGGCTATTTTTAGAGTCCGTATGTGGGGAAACAAGAGATAGGGTTAGTTTCGACCCTCCATCAAGGGCCACGAAATTCACCCCTCTTCCTCCATATATACAGCCCTTAGGGCACCGCTTAGACTTGGGATTTGTTTAGTTAAAGTTAGCCATTGCAACTTCGTACTTCGCTTGTGTCCAACGACTGCACCAAGACCGCTTACGGATCCCCACCTTTATCAATACTTCATACATACTCGCAATATTCAGATTGCTTTTATCATATTCTTGCTTGTTCTTCGATTGCTTGCAGGAATAGACCTTCGTGGTCGTTGATTGTGCTCCGCGTGGTCAATAACCTCTCGGAGTTGGTTTAGCGATTGCTAAGGCGCAACATCGCACGCTTGTAGTCGATCGTCAAAGTCGCTCCACCAAATTGATAGTTATCATCTCATCAAAAGATCGACACCCCCGCCTATCAAGTGGTATCAGATTTCCGTGTTGCTCGGTGAGATTTTACAGTTTTTCGTAGTTTAGATCGAGTCTGTTCTTCATACCTATAGTCCACGAAAAAGCCAAAAAAATTAGGTTAGTTCATCCCGTCCAACCAATCTGAGCCTTTGCATAATCTTTTCTCAGATTTGCTTTGTTGAATTTATGGTTGCATCGTCGTGTCAATTTGCTGGTCTTAGCGCCTAGTCTTTTAGAGTTTCGAGTTCTGCTCACAAAGTTGTCACGCCGCCGCTGCCATATACCACCACCACATATTCACCGCCAATCCGAATCCATATACGCCACCACATATCCGCCGCCATCACGCCCATCCGAGTCCACCGCAACATATCTCCGCCACCATCCGAAGTTCCACCAGATTCATCTCCGCCACCACCCTAGTCCGAGTCCAGTAATTGTTGCATTGTTCTCGATTGCCAGATCACGCGATACTCCGAGTCGTGACAGCAGAGGACTCCCCAACTTCCAAGCCATCCGCAGAAGAAAAATAGTTCCAGTTTTTAGACCATTTGTAGACTTTTCCGAAAAAAAATTGTTGCGGAGCAAAAAAAAAAAGAGGAAAAAAAAGTGCAAAAAAAAGGAAAAAAAAAGAGAAAAAAAATTCAGAGTGTGCTCCTCCCTTGTTTACGTGCAGCGCCGTGATTTTGTTAGTGTTCTAGGCTCGCGTCTCTAGCACGGTCTAGCCTAGGACCAAAGACAAGACACGCTGAGCGCTTATTCAACTTTGCATCTCTGAATTGATTATTGCTTGACCTTTTTGCTACCATATTATAAGCCTTCCCAGCTCCACATACATCTACGCCGTATGCTTGATTCTCCCCGTAATCGCTATAGCCAAGCTTTGAGAGTTTTGACTACAACGGTTGCCGATCACCGCCGCTTCTTTGGGTAAGAACTGTAAGAATTTGAGATTTGCTTGACGGATTTGTGACTGCCCACCACACCACCACCACCACTTCCTAGTAGTCTGTGGGATCATATTCTTGTGTGTTTCTATTGTTGCTAACCATGGCAGGATCACAAGTCGATGAGACTGACCGGGAGAACTCGACGAACAAACAGCTACATGATAAATTTCAGCAAATGATGAGTGGACAGTGCAAGATGTGCTAAACAGATTTGACGAGGCCATGGAGAAGATAGATGGCATTGAGAAGACGTTTGAAACAAAGCTTGATAGCAAGTTTGATGAATTGCTCGCTGCTTTCCACAACCACCGCCGCTGCACCTATCGCACCTCTCGCAACGACAACAACTATGCCCCTTCCGAATCAAGATGGACGAGCTCAGCGTGTTCCTATTGAGCCAGACAAAATTCTGGTGCCGCTGCCATCGCTGTTGGTGCTTTTTGTTCTCTGCCACAGCTGCTGCCGGTACCGAGGAGGATGATGAGTATGCGGGCGATTATGAGGATGAGGTTGATCAACATCGAACTACGCAAACCACCAGCACCACAACCACCGTGTCGCCCACATGCAAATAATGGCAATGTTAGGGCTCCCCTCAGTACGAGATCATGACCATCTCCCTAAACTGAAATTGAATATTCCACCATTTGAGGGTAGATATGTTCCTGATATATATCTTACTTGGGAGTTAGAAACTGAACAACGATTTACATGTTTACAATATCCCGAGGAGAGACGTGTTCCTCGCCGCTGTTTGTGCTTTCACTAGCTTTGCATGTGTTCGTGGTCCGAACATTGTAGATTATATCCTGTTCCAGCTACTTGGGCTGCTTTGAAAACTGCTATGCGTACTCGCTGGGTTCCACCATATTATCAACGTGAATTACTTCAAAAATTGCAGCGCTTAAGACAAGGAAAAATTTCTGTAGAAGAATATTATCGAATTACAAACCGGCTTGATTAGATGTGGTATTGTTGAGGAGAATGAAGCTATGCTTGCACGCTTTTCGGGTGGATTAAATAGAGAGATTCAGACCATTCTAGACTATAAGGATTATAATAATATCACTGCTTATTCCATCTTGCTTGTAAAGCTGAACGTGAAGTGCAGGATCGACGGGCATTGGCGCCGCACTAACTTTTCTCGCAGGTCGACCTTCATCATGGACACCACGTGCATCATCTACTTCCACCGCACCATCACCTCCTTCAGTGCCACCTCCAACCATGATACAAGAAAGCAGCACAACCACCACTATCTGCCAAGAGCACACCGCCGGGCTCTGCACAGAGCTCTTCTTCTTCCATGGCGCCAACAGGGCACACAAGTGATATTTTTTGTCGTCTTGTAAGGGAAGAGGACATTTTATGAGAGAATGCAAATCTCAGCGTGTGATGATTGCTACCGAGGATGGTGGGTATGAGTCCGCTAGTGACTATGATGAGGAGACTTTGGCTCTTATTACACATGAGGAACACGGTGGAGATGATTCTGATCATGAGACACAATACATGGCTGTCAAGATGCCGACAGTATGAATGTTTAGTTGCTCAACGTGTTTTGAGTGTGCAGGTTACACAAGCTGAGCAAAATCAGAGGCATAATTTGTTCCATACAAAGGAGTTGTGAAGGAACGTTCTATTCAAGGCCATCATAGATGGAGGGAGCTGCAACAACTTGGCTAGCATGGAGATGGTGGAGAAGCTATCTCTCACCACAAGACCACATCCACATCCTTACTACATCCAATGGTTCAACAATAGCGGCAAGGTTAAGGTAACACGATCGCTCGTGTGCATTTTAGTATCTCTACATATGCTGATTATGTTGATTGTGATGTGGTACCTATGCAAGCATGTTCCTTATTACTTGGTCGACCATGGCAATTTGATAAAATTTCAGACACCATGGTAGAAACAATCAAGATACTCTTGTTCATAAGGATAAAAATATTACTTTGCTTCCTATGACTCTCGAGTCCATTTTGAAAGATGATATTAATAGAGCTAATAAAGCAAAACAGAGAAAAATAAGAGTGAAAATCAGATTGTGGCAAAAGAATTTGAGCAACATATGAAGCCTAATAGTAAACCATCTAGTGTTGTTTCTGAAATTAAATTGAAAAGTGCATGTTTACTTGCCACTAAATCTGATATTGATGAGCTAGATTTTAGCAAATCTGTTTGCTATGCTTTTGTGTGCAAAGAGGCATTATTTTCATTCGAGGACGTGTTTTCCTCTTTGCCCCTGCTGTCACTAACATTTTGCAGAGTTCACGACGCCTTTCCACAAGACGTGCCACCGGATTACCACCTATTCGAGGGATTGAGCATCAAATTGACTTAATTCCTGCATCATTACCCAACCGCACCATACCGCACTCAATCCAGAGGAGACGAAGGAGATTATGCGTCAAGCACAGAGCTGCTCGACAAAGGTTATATACGCCAATCCCTTAGTCCTTGTGCTGTTCCTATTATTCTAGTGCCGAAAAAGGATGGTACGCCACGATGTGTGTTGATTGTAGAGGCATTAATAATATTACTATTCGTTATCGCCACCCTATTCCTAGGCTAGATGATATGCTTGATGAATTGAGTGGCTCTACAATATTCTCCAAAGTTGATTTATGAGTGGATACCATCAAATTCGTATGAAATTGGGAGATGAATGGAAAACAGCATTTAAAACTAAGTTTGGATTATATGAGTGGTTAGTCATGCCTTTTGGGTTAACTAATGCACCTAGTACTTTCATGAGATTAATGAACGAAGTTTTACGTGCTTTCATTGGACGATTTGTGGTAGTCTATTTTGATGATATACTGATTTATAGAAAATCTTTGGAAGAACATTTGGAACATTTACGTGTTGTTTTTAATGCTCTACGTGATGCACGCTTGTTTGGTAACCTTGGGAAGTGCACCTTTTGCACCAACCGAGTATCTTTTCTTGGTGATAGAGGCAAAGGTGTCCCGCCTTCGATGAGATGGTGGATTTCGCTTTGGTGGAAGTCGACTTTGACGATCCGACTACTTAACGTGCGAGGACGCCGCGCTTTAGCAATCGCTAAACCAACTCCGAGAGGTTATTGACCACGCCGAGCACGATCAACTCGACCACGAAGGTCTGCTTCGCGAGCAAACGAAGAACAAGCAAGAAACTGAGATTGCAACTGGATATTGCGAATATAAGATGAAAGCTTTATTGATCAAGGTGGGGTTCTGTGACGCTTTGTCCGGTCGTTGAACACAAACGGCACGCGGGTTGCAGCTATGGCGAACTTTTGATCTAAACAAAACCCAAGTCTAAACGGTGCCCTAAGGGCTGTATATATGGAGGAAGAGGGGTAAATTTCGTGGCCCTTGGTGGAGGGGTCCAAACTAACCCTATCTCTTGTTTCCCCACACATACGGACTCTAAAAATAGCCTATACTAATGTATTTCGAAATTACATGGGCCTGGCCCAATAATAAGGTGACGAAGCACCTAGAATAGCCTCCGGACGAAATTTATGAAGTGGCATCTTGTATATTTCGTCCAAGGCTTCATGTACTCATTATGGTGGCTTCAAAGTCCTGAAATCATCACTTGTAACTCCATTCTTGTCCTCTTTGCGCATGCCATCATCTCCATGCTTGTTCTTGCTCCAATGTTCATCCTTCTCCAAGCTAGGCCCTTCATTTGTAAGCAAAACAAATGTATCCAATTTAGGCAAAGATCATATTCTCATGAAAATTAGAATCATTACCAAGAAACGAAAGTACCGTAATTTAGTTGGCGACGCGAGCTCTAGTAATTGGTCCAAGATGTATAGCAGCAGGGGCTGTGGGTGTAACAATGGTATTGATGTCCTCATCATCCTCCCTTCTTGAAATGAAGTCGCCCTCGACGGAAGTTCATCTTCCTCACCCAAATATGGCTTCAAATCTGCAATGTTAAAAGTGGACTAACCCCAAAATCTGCAGCAGCTCTAGTTTATATGCATTATCATTTACTTTCTCCAACACCTTAAAGGGACCAGCAGCACGTGGCATTAGCTTTGATTTATGCAAATCAGAAATCTATCCTTACGCAAATGTAACCAAACAAGATCTCCAGTGCAAACACAACATGTTTTCTACCCTTATCTCCAAAGAAGTTTATATTTAGCATTCATACGCCAATGTTTTCCTTAGTTAACTCATGCATTTTTAAAATCAATTCAGCACGCTTCTTTAGCATCAAAATTAACCTTCTCCAAGATGGAAGAGGCAACAAATCAATAGGTGCACGAGGTAGGAAACCATACACAACTTCAAAAGGGCACATCTTAGTAGTAGAATGCAATGAACGATTATAAGCAAATTCAATATGAGGCTAGCATTCCTCCCACATTTTCTTATTATTCTTTAGAACAGCCCTAAGCATAGTAGACAATGTTCTATTGACTACTTCAGTTTGTCCATCAGTTTGGGGTGACAAGTAGTACTAAAAGCAGTTTAGTCCCCAACTTAGCCCATAAACATCTCCAAAAGTGGCTAAGAAATTTAGTATCACGATCTGAAACAATAGTATTTGGCACACCATGCAAGCGAATAATTTCACGAAAGAACAAATCAACAACATTGACAAAGATCATCGCTTTTATGACATGGTATAAAGTGTGCCATTTTTGAGAATCTATCCACAACAACAAATATGCTATCCTCCCTTCTTTGTTCTAGGTAAACCTAAAACAAAGTCCATAGATATATCCTCCCAAGGAACACTAGGTACAGTGCAAAGGCATATATAAACCATGAGGATTGAGTCGTGACTTAGCTTTTTGACATGTAGTGCAGCGAGCAATAAAACGCTCAACATCCCGCCTCATCTTTGGCCAAAAGAAATGTGTAGCAAGTACGCCCTCCGCCTTCTTCACGCCAAAGTGTCCCATTAGTCCTCCTCCATGCGCCTCCTGCAACAACAAAAGACTAACGGAGCTAGCTGGAATGCATAGCTTGTTAGCACGAACACAAATCCATCATTAACGACAAACTTGTTCCATGTTCTTCCTTCTTTACAATTCTGCAATACATCTTTAAAATCAGCATCATGCACATATTGATCTTTGATGGTCTCCAAACCAAATATTTTGAAGTCAAGTTGTGAAAGCATAGTATAGCGACGAGACAATGCATCAAGAATAACATTTTCTTTACCCTTCTTGTGTTTAATGACATAAGGGAAAGTCTCAATGAATTCAACCCATTTAGCATGTCTACGATTCAGTTTAGCTTGACTTTTAATATGTTTCAAAGATTCATGATCGATAACAAATTCTTTGGGCCATAAATAATGTTGCCATGTTTCTAAAGTCCTAACAAGAGCATATAATTCTTTATCATAAGTAGATGATAGAGGCAGAGGTGTCCCGCCTTTCGATGAGATGGTGGATTTCGCTTTGGTGGAAGTCGACTTTGACGATCCGACTACGAAGGCGAGAGGACGCCGCGCCTTAGCAATCGCTAAACCAACTCCGAGAGGTTATTGACCACGCCGAGCACGATCAACCCGACCACGAGGGTCTATTTCCTGCGAGCAAACGAAGAACAAGCAAGAAACTGAGATTGCAATCTGGATATTGCGAATATAAGATGAAAGCTTTATTGATCAAGGTGGGGTTCTGTGGACGCTTTGTCCGGTCGTTGAACACAAACGGCACGCCGGTTGCAGCTATGGCTAACTTTTGATCTAAACAAAACCCAAGTCTAAACGGTGCCCTAAGGGCTGTATATATGGAGGAAGAGGGGTGAATTTCGTGGCCCTTGGTGGAGGGGTCCAAACTAACCCTATCTCTTGTTTCCCACACATACGGACTCTAAAAATAGCCTATACTAATGTATTTCGAAATTACATGGGCCTGGCCCAATAATAAGGTGACGAAGACCTAGAATAGCCTCTGGACGAAATTTATGAAGTGGCATCTTGTATATTTCGTCCAAGGCTTCATGCACTCATTATGGTGGCTTCAAAGTCCTGAAATCATCACTTGTAACTCCATTCTTGTCCTCTTGCATGCCATCATCTCCACGCTTGTTCTTGCTCCAATGTTCATCCTTCTCCAAGCTAGTCCCTTCATTTGTAAGCAAAACAAATGTATCCAATTTAGGCAGCATCATATTCTCATGAACATTAGAATCATTACCAAGAAACGAAAGTACCTGGTAATTTAGTTGGCGTGCGCGAGCTCTAGTAATTGGTCCAGTATGTGTAGCAGCAGGGGCTGTGGGTGTAACAATGGTATTGATGTCCTCATCATCCTCCCCTTCTTGAAATGAAGTCGTCCTCGACTGAAGTTCATCTTCCTCACCCAAATATGGCTTCAAATCTGCAATGTTAAAAGTGGGACTAACCCCAAATTCTGCAGGCAGCTCAAGTTTATATGCATTATCATTTACTTTCTCCAACACCTTAAAGGGACCAGCAGCACGTGGCATTAGCTTTGATTTATGCAAATCAGAAATCTATCCTCACGCAAATGTAACCAAACAAGATCTCCAGTGCAAACACAACATGTTTTCTACCCTTATCTCCAGCAAGTTTATATTTAGCATTCATACGCTCAATGTTTTCCTTAGTTAACTCATGCATTTTTAAAATCAATTCAGCACGCTCTTTAGCATCAAAATTAACCTTCTCCAAGATGGAAGAGGCAACAAATCAATAGGTGCACGAGGTAGGAAACCATACACAACTTCAAAAGGGCACATCTTAGTAGTAGAATGCAATGAACGATTATAAGCAAATTCAATATGAGGCAAGCATTCCTCCCACATTTTCTTATTTTTCTTTAGAACAGCCCTAAGCATAGTAGACAATGTTCTATTGACTACTTCAGTTTGTCCATCAGTTTGGGGTGACAAGTAGTACTAAAAGCAGTTTAGTCCCCAACTTAGCCCATAAACATCTCCAAAAGTGGCTAAGAAATTTAGTATCACGATCTGAAACAATAGTATTTGGCACACCATGCAAGCTTAATAATTTCACGAAAGAACAAATCAGCAACATTGACAAAGATCATCACTTTTATGACATGGTATAAAGTGTGCCATTTTCGAGAATCTATCCACGACAACAAATATGCTATCCTCCCTTCTTTGTTCTAGGTAAACCTAAAACAAAGTCCATAGATATATCCTCCCAAGGAACACTAGGTACAGTGCAAAGGCATATATAAACCATGAGGATTGAGTCGTGACTTAGCTTTTTGACATGTAGTGCAATGAGCAATAAAACGCCAACATCCCGCCTCATCTTTGGCCAAAAGAAATGTGTAGCAAGTACGCCCTCCGCCTTCTTCACGCCAAAGTGTCCCATTAGTCCTCCTCCATGCGCCTCCTGCAACAACAAAAGACGAACGGAGCTAGCTGGAATGCATAGCTTGTTAGCACGAACACAAATCCATCATTAACGACAAACTTGTTCCATGTTCTTCCTTCTTTACAATTCTGCAATACATCTTTAAAATCAGCATCATGCACATATTGATCTTTGATGGTCTCCAAACCAAATATTTTGAAGTCAAGTTGTGAAAGCATAGTATAGCGATTTAGACAATGCATCGGCAATAACATTTTCTTTACCCTTCTTGTGTTTAATGACATAAGGGAAAGTCTCAATGAATTCAACCCATTTTGCATGTCTACGATTCAGTTTAGCTTGACTTTTAATATGTTTCAAAGATTCATGATCGAATGTATAACAAATTCTTTGGGCCATAAATAATGTTGCCATGTTTCTAAAGTCCTAACAAGAGCATATAATTCTTTATCATAAGTAGAATAATTCAGACTAGGCCCATTCAATTTTTCGTAAAAGTATGCAACAGGTTTGCCATCTTGTAATAACACACCTCCTAATCCAATTCCACTAGCATCACATTCAAGCTCAAAAGTCTTATTAAAATCAGGAAGTTGGAGTAAAGGAGCATGTGTCAACTTATCTTTCAACACCGTGAAGGCTTCTTCCGTATGGTACCCCAAACAAAAGGCACATCCTTCTTTGTAAGCTCGTTGAGAGGTGCAGCAATGGTGCTGAAATCTCTCACAAAACGCCTATAGAAACCAGCGAGGCCAAGGAAACTCCTCACTTGTGTGACCGCTTTGGGCTGCGCCAACTCTCAATAGCTTCAATCTTGGCTTTATCAACTTCAATTCCTGTGGAGTAACAACATAGCCAAGAAAAGATACTCGGTCGGTGCAAAAGGTGCACTTCCCAAGGTTACCAAACAAACGTGCATCACGAGAGCATTAAAAACAGCACGAATGTTCCAAATGTTCTTCCAAAGATTTGCTATAAATCAGTATATCATCAAAATAGACTACCACAAATCGTCCAATGAAAGCACGAAACTTCGCTCATTAATCTCATGAAAGTACTAGGTGCATTAGTTAACCCAAAAGGCATGACTAACCACTCATATAATCCAAACTTAGTTTTAAATGCTGTTTTCCATTCATCTCCCAATTTCATACGAATTTGATGGTATCCACTACGCAAATCAACTTTGGAGAATATTGTAGAGCCACTCAATTCATCAAGCATATCATCTAGCCTAGGAATAGGGTGACGATAACTAATAGTAATATTATTGATGCCTCTACAATCAACACACATACGTGACGTACCATCCTTTTTCGCACTAGAATAATAGGAACAGACAAGGACTAAGGGATTCGCAGATATAACCTTTGTCGAGCAGCTCCTGTACTTGACGATAATCTCCTTCGCCTCCTCCGGATTGGTACGGTATGGTGCACGGTTGGTAATGATGCACCGAATTAAGTCAATTTGATGCTCAATCCTCGAATAGGTGGTAATCCTGTGGCACGCCTTGTGGAAAGACGCCGAACTCCCCGCAAAATGTTAGTGACAGCAGGGGCAAAGAGGAAGGCACGCCCTCGAATGAAAATAATGCCTCTTTGCACACAAAAGCATAGCAAATAGATTTGCTAAAATCTAGCTCATCAATATCAGATTTGGTGGCAAGTAAACATGCACTTTTCAATTTAATTTCGTAAGCAACAGAGATGGTTTATTATTAGGCTTCATGTGTTGCTCAAATTCTTTTGCCACAATCTGATTTTCACTCTTATTCTTCTCCTGTTTTGCTTTATTAGCTCTATTAATATCATCTTTCAAAATGGACTCAGAGTCATAGGAAGCAAAGTAATATTTTTATCCTTATGAACAAGAGTATACTGATTGTTTCTACCATGGTGTACAGAATTTTATCAAATTGCCATGGTCTACCAAGTAACAAGGAACATGCTTGCATAGGTACCACATCACAATCAACATAATCAGATATGTAGAGATACTAAAATGCACACTAACAAAGACGTGTTACCTTAACCTTGCCGCTGTTGTTGAACCATTGGATGTAGTAAGGATGTGGATGTGGTCTTGTGGTGAGAGATAACTTCTCCACCATCTCCATGCTAGCCAAGTTGTTGCAGCTCCTCCATCTATGATGACGCTAATAGAACGCTCCTTCACAACTCCCTTTGTATGGAACAAATTATGCCTCTGATTTTGCTCACTTGTGTAACCTGCACACTCAAAACACGCTGAGCAACTAAACATTCATACCACAAGATCTTTAGCAGCCATGTATTGTGTCTCATGATCGTAATCATCTCCACCGTGTTCCTCATGTGTAATAAGAGCCAAAGTCTCCTCATCATAGTCACTAGCGACTCATACCCACCATCCTCGTGAGCAATCATCACACGCTGAGATTTGCATTCTCTCAAAAATGTCCTCTTCCCTTACAACGACGACAAATAATATCACTTGTGTGCCCTGCTGACGCCATGGAAGAAGAAGAGCTCAGCATGCCCGCAGTGTGCTCTTGGCGATAGTGGTGGTTGTGCCTCGCTTTCTATCATCACGGTTGGAGGTGGCACCAAGGAGGTGATGGTGCAAAGGAAGTAGATGATGCGCGTGGTGTCCATGATGAAGGTCGACCTGCAGAAAAGTTAGTGCGCCGCCAATGCCTCACCGATCCTGCACTTCACGCTCAGCTTTACAAGCAAGATGGAATAAACGAGTGATATTATTATAATCCTTATAGTCTAGAATGGTCTGAATCTCTATTTAATCCACCCGTAAAACGTGCAAGCATAGCTTCATTCTCCTCAACAATACCACATCTAATCAAGCCAGTTTGTAATTCCCGATAATATTCTTCTACAGAATTTTTCCTTGTCTTAAGCGCTGCAATTTTTGAAGTAATTCACGTTGATAATATGGTGGAACCCAACGAGTACGCATAGCAGTTTTCAAAGCAGCCCAAGTAGCTGAACAGATATAATCTACAATGTTCGCACCACCAAACACATGCAAAGCTAGTGAAAGCACAAACAAAGCAGCAGAACACGCCTCTCCTCGTGATATTGTAAACATGTAAATCGTTGTTCAGTTTCTAACTCCCAAGTAAGATATATATCAGAACATATCTACCCTCAAATGGTGGAATATTCAATTTCAGTTTAGGGAGATGGTCATGATCTCGCACTGAGGGGAGCCCTAACATTGCCATTATTTGCATGTGGACGACCTGGTGGTTGTGGTGCTGGTGGTTGCACGTAGTTCGATGTTGATCAACCTCATCCTCGTAATCTTCCACATAATCATCCTCCTCGGTACCAGCAGCAGCAGTAGCAGGAGCCAAAGAAGCACCAACAGCAGAGAGCAGCGCACCAGAATTTTGTCCTCGCTCAATAGGAACACGCCGAGCTCGGCCCATACCGATTCGAAGGGGCGAGTTGTTGTCGCTGCAGAGGTGCGATAGGTGCAGCCGGCGGTGGTTGTGGAAAACGCACGAGCAATTCATCAAACTTGCTATCAAGCTTTGTTTCAAACGCCTTCTCAATGCCATCTATCTTCTCCATGGCCTCGTCAAATCTGTTTACCACATCTTGCACCTGTCCAATCATCATTTGTCAAACTTATCATGTAGCTGTTTGTTTGTCGTGTTCTCCCAATCAGCCTCATCGGCCTGTGTTCCTGCCATGGTTAGCAGCAATAGAAACACACAAGAATATGATCCTACAGACTACTAGGAAGTGGTGGTGGTGGTGTGGTGGACAATCACAAACCGTGAAGCAAATCTCAAATTCTTACCAGCCTACCCAAAGAAGCAGTGGTGATCGGCAACCGCTGTAGTCAAAACTCTCAAAGCTTGGCTATAGCGATTACTGTGGAGAATCAAACGCACGACGAGATGTATGTGGAGCTGGGAAGGCTTATGATATGGTAGCAAAAAATGTCAAGAATAATCAATTCAGAGATGCAAAGTTGAATAAACGCCAACGACGGTGATCTGGTTGGTCCTAGGCTAGACCATGCTAGAGACGCGAGCCTAGAACACTAACAAAAACACGGCGCTGCACGTAAACAAGGGAGGAGCACACTCTGAATTTTTTTTTTTTTTTTTTCTTTTTTTTTGCACTTTTTTTTCCTCTTTTTTTTTTTTGCTCCGCAACAAATTTTTTTCGGAAAAGTCTACAAATGGTCTAAAAACTGCCTAGCCAGAATTTTCCAGACTTAGTTTTTTTTTTGAAACTGGAACTATTTTTCTTCTGCGGATGGCTTGGAAGTTGGGGAGTCCTTTGTCACACGACTGGAGTATCGCGTGATCTGGAAATCGAGAACAATGCAACAATTATCGGACTCGGACTAGGACTGGTGGCGGAGATGAATCTGTGGAACTCGGATCGGTGGCGAGATGAGTCTGTGGAACTCGGACCGGTGGCGGAGATGAATCTGTGGCGATATGGATTCGGATTGGCTGTGGATATGTGGTGGTGGTATATGGCAGCGGCGACGGAGAACTCGTGAATGTAACTCAAACTCTAAAAGACTAGACGCTAAGACCAGCAACTTGACACGACGATGCAACCGCAAATTCAACAAAGCAAATACGTAAAAGATTATGCAAAGGCTCGATTGGTTCGGACGGGATGAACTAACCCTAATTTTTTTGGCTTTTTCGTGGACTATAGGTATGAAGAATGACTCGATCTAAACTACGAAAATCAGTAAAATCTCACCGAGCAACCCGGAAATCTGATACCACTTGATAGAGGCAGAGGTGTCCCGCCTTCGATGAGATGGTGGATTTCGCTTTGGTGGAAGTCGACTTTGACGATCCGACTACGAAGGCAGCGAGGACGCCGCGCTTTAGCAATCGCTAAACCAACTCCGAGAGGTTATTGACCACGCCGAGCACGATCAACCCGACCACGAGGGTCTATTTCCGCGAGCAAACGAAGAACAAGCAAGAAACTGAGATTGCAACTGGATATTGCGAATATAAGATGAAAGCTTTATTGATCAAGGTGGGGTTCTGTGACGCCTTTGTCCGGTCGCTGAACACAAACGGCACGCGGTTGCAGCTATGGCGAACTTTTGATCTAAACAAAACCCAAGTCTAAACGGTGCCCTAAGGGCTGTATATATGGAGGAAGAGGGGTGAATTTCGTGGCCCTTGGTGGAGGGGTCCAAACTAACCCTATCTCTTGTTTCCCACACATACGGACTCTAAAAATAGCCTATACTAATGTATTTCGAAATTACATGGGCCTGGCCCAATAATAAGGTGACGAGCACCTAGAATAGCCTCTGGACGAAATTTATGAAGTGGCATCTTGTATATTTCGTCCAAGGCTTCATGCACTCATTATGGTGGCTTCAAAGTCCTGAAATCATCACTTGTAACTCCATTCTTGTCCTCTTGCGCATGCCATCATCTCCATGCTTGTTCTTGCTCCAATGTTCATCCTTCTCCAAGCTAGTCCCTTCATTTGTAAGCAAAACAAATGTATCCAATTTAGGCAGCATCATATTCTCATGAACATTAGAATCATTACCAAGAAACGAAAGTACCGGTAATTTAGTTGGCGCATGCGAGCTCTAGTAATTGGTCCAAGATGTGTAGCAGCAGGGGGGCTGTGGGTGTAACAATGGTATTGATGTCCTCATCAAGAGAGTAATTCAGACTAGGCCCACTCAATTTTTCGTAAAAGTATGCAACAGGTTTGCCATCTTGTAATAACACACCTCCTAATCCAATTCCACTAGCATCACATTCAAGCTCAAAAGTCTTACTAAAATCAGAAGTTGGAGTAAAGGAGCATGTGTCAACTTAGCTTTCAATACCGTGAAGGCTTCTTCCGTAAGGTACCCCAAACAAAAGGCACATCCTTCTTTGTAAGCTCGTTGAGAGGTGCAGCAATGGTGCTGAAATCTCTCACAAAACGCCTATAGAAACCAGCGAGGCCAAGGAAACTCCTCACTTCAGGACTGCTTTGGGCTGCGGCCAACTCTCAATAGCTTCAATCTTGGCTTTATCAACTTCAATTCCTTGTGGAGTAACAACATAGCCAAGAAAAGATACTCGGTCGGTGCAAAAGGTGCACTTCCCAAGGTTACCAAACAAACATGCATCACGAGAGCATTAAAAACAGCACGTAAATGTTCCAAATGTTCTTCCAAAGATTTGCTATAAATCAAGATATCATCAAAATAGACTACCACAAATCGTCCAATGAAAGCACGAAACTTCGCTCATTAATCTCATGAAAGTACTAGGTGCATTAGTTAACCCAAAAGACTAACCACTCATATAATCCAAACTTAGTTTTAAATGCTGTTTTCCATTCATCTCCCAATTTCATACGAATTTGATGGTATCCACTACGCAAATCAACTTTGGAGAATATTGTAGAGCCACTCAATTCATCAAGCATATCATCTAGCCTAGGAATAGGGTGACGATAACTAATAGTAATATTATTGATGCCTCTACAATCAACACACATACGTGATGTACCGCCCTTTTTCGCACTAGAATAATAGGAACAGCACAAGGACTAAGGGATTCGCAGATATAACCTTTGTCGAGCAGCTCCTGTACTTGACGATAATCTCCTTCGCCTCCTCCGGATTGGTACGGTATGGTGCACGGTTGGTAATGATGCACCGAATTAAGTCAATTTGATGCTCAATCCTCGAATAGGTGGTAATCCTGTGCACGCCTTGTGGAAAGACGCCAACAACTCCCGCAAAATGTTAGTGACAGCAGGGGCAAAGAGGAAGGCACGCCCTCGAATGAAAATAATGCCTATTTGCACACAAAAGCATAGCAAACAGATTTGCTAAAATCTAGCTCATCAATATCAGATTTAGTGGCAAGTAAACATGCACTTTTCAATTTAATTTCAGAAACAACACTAGATGGTTTACTATTAGGCTTCATATGTTGCTCAAATTCTTTTGCCACAATCTGATTTTCACTCTTATTTTTCTCCTGTTTTGCTTTATTAGCTCTATTAATATCATCTTTCAAAATGGACTCAGAGTCATAGGAAGCAAAGTAATATTTTTATCCTTATGAACAAGAGTATACTCGATTGTTTCTACCATGGTGTACAGAATTTTATCAAATTGCCATGGTCGACCAAGTAATAAGGAACATGCTTGCATAGGTACCACATCACAATCAACATAATCAGCATATGTAGAGATACTAAAATGCACACTAACAAAGACGTGTTACCTTAACCTTGCCGCTGTTGTTGAACCATTGGATGTAGTAAGGATGTGGATGTGGTCTTGTGGTGAGAGATAGCTTCTCCACCATCTCCATGCTAGCCAAGTTGTTGCAGCTCCCTCCATCTATGATGACGCTAATAGAACGCTCCTTCACAACTCCCTTTGTATGGAACAAATTATGCCTCTGATTTTGCTCACTTTGTGTAACCTGCACACTCAAAACACGTTGAGCAACTAAACATTCATACCTGCCAAGATCTTCAAGCAGCCACGATTGTGTCTCATGATCGTAATCATCTCCACCGTGTTCCTCATGTGTAATAAGAGCCAAAGTCTCCTCATCATAGTCACTAGCGGACTCATACCCACCATCCTCGTGAGCAATCATCACACGCTGAGATTTGCATTCTCTCAAGAAATGTCCTCTTCCCTTACAACGACGACAAATAATATCACTTGTGTGCCCTGCTGACGCCATGGAAGAAGAAGAACTCTGGCAGGCCCGCAGTGTGCTCTTGGCGATAGTGGTGGTTGTGCCGCTTTCTTGTATCACGGTTGGAGGTGGCACCAAGGAGGTGATGGTGCAAAGGAAGTAGATGATGCACGTGGTGTCCATGATGAAGGTCGACCTGCAGAAAAGTTAGTGCGCCGCCAATGCCTCGCCGATCCTCAAGACTTCACGCTCAGCTTTACAAGCAAGATGGAATAAACGAGTGATATTATTATAATCCTTATAGTCTAGAATGGTCTGAATCTCTATTTAATCCACCCGTAAAACGTGCAAGCATAGCTTCATTCTCCTCAACAATACCACATCCAATCAAGCCAGCTTTGTAATTCCCGATAATATTCTTCTACGTAGTTTTTTTTGATATCGAACTATTTTTCTTCTCGGATGGCTTGAAGTTGGGGAGTCCTCTGCTATCACGACTCGGAGTAGCGCGTGATCCGGAAATCGAGAACAATGCAACAATTATCGGACTCGGACTAGGACTGGTGGCGGAGATGAATCTGTGGAACTTCGACCGGTGGCGGAGATGAATCTGTGGAACTCGGACCGGTGGCGGAGATATGTTGCGTGTGGACTCGGATGGGCGGATGGCGGCGGATATGTGGTGGCGATATGGATTCGGATTACGGTGAATATGTGGTGGTGGTATATGGCAGCGGCGACGTGACAACCTCGTGAATGTAACTCAAACTCTAAAAGACTAGACGCTAAGACCAGCAACTTGACACGACGATGCAACCGCAAATTCAACAAAGCAAATACGTAAAAGATTATGCAAAGGCTCGATTGGTTCGGACGGGATGAACTAACCCTAATTTTTTTTGGCTTTTTCGTGGACTATAGGTATGAAGAATGACTCAATCTAAACTACGAAAAAACTAAAATCTCACCGAGCAACCCGGAAATCTGATACCACTTGATAGAGACAAAGGTGTCCTGCCTTTCGATGAGATGGTGGATTTCGCTTTGGTGGAAGTCGACTTTGACGATCCGACTACGAAACGCAGCGAGGACGCCGCGCTTTAGCAATCGCTAAACCAACTCCGAGAGGTTATTGACCACGCCGAGCACGATCAACTCGACCACGAAGGTCTGCTTCGCGAGCAAACGAAGAACAAGCAAGAAACTGAGATTGCAATCTGGATATTGCGAATATAAGATGAAAGCTTTATTGATCAAGGTGGATTCTCGTGGACGCTTTGTCCGGTCGCTGAACACAAACGGCACGCCGGTTGCAGCTATGGCGAACTTTTGATCTAAACAAAATCCAAGTCTAAACGGTGCCCTAAGGGCTGTATATATGGAGGAAGAGGGGTGAATTTCGTGGCCCTTGGTGGAGGGGTCCAAACTAACCCTATCTCTTGTTTCCCCACACATACGGACTCTAAAAATAGCCTATACTAATGTATTTCGAAATTACATGGGCCTGGCCCAATAATAAGGTGACGAAGCACCTAGAATAGCCTCCGACGAAATTTATGAAGTGGCATCTTGTATATTTCGTCCAAGGCTTCATGTACTCATTATGGTGGCTTCAAAGTCCTGAAATCATCACTTGTAACTCCATTCTTGTCCCCCTTGCGCATGCCATCATCTCCATGCTTGTTCTTGCTCCAATGTTCATCCTTCTCCAAGCTAGGCCCTTCATTTGTAAGCAAAACAAATGTATCCAATTTAGGCAGCATCATATTCTCATGAAAATTAGAATCATTACCAAGAAACGAAAGTACCTGGTAATTTAGTTGGCGTACGCGAGCTCTAGTAATTGGTCCAGTATGTATAGCAGCAGGGGCTGTGGGTGTAACAATGGTATTGATGTCCTCATCACTTGGCTATGTTGTTACTCCACAGGGAATTGAAGTTGATAAAGCCAAGATTGAAGCTATTGAGAGTTGGCCGCAGCCCAAAGCGGTCACGCAAGTGAGGAGTTTCCTTGGCCTCGCTGGTTTCTATAGGCGTTTTGTGAGAGATTTCAGCACCATTGCTGCACCTCTCAACGAGCTTACAAAGAAGGATGTGCCTTTTGTTTGGGGTACCGCACAGGAAGAAGCCTTCACGGTATTGAAAGCTAAGTTGACACATGCTCCTTTACTCCAACTTCCTGATTTTAATAAGACTTTTGAGCTGGAATGTGATGCTAGTGGAATTGGATTAGGAGGTGTGTTATTACAAGATGGCAAACCTGTTGCATACTTTTCTGAAAAATTGAGGGGCCTAGTTTGAACTATTCTACTTATGATAAAGAATTATATGCTCTTGTTCGGACTTTAGAGACATGGCAACATTATTTATGGCCCAAAGAATTTGTTATACATTCTGATCATGAATCTTTGAAACATATTAAAAGTCAAGCTAAACTGAATCGTAGACATGCTAAATGGGTTGAATTCATTGAGACTTTCCCTTATGTCATTAAACACAAGAAGGGTAAAGAAAATGTTATTGCTGATGCATTGTCTCGTCGTTATACCATGCTTTCACAACTTGACTTTAGAATATTTGGTTTGGAGACCATCAAAGATCAATATGTGCATGATGCTGAATTTAGCGATGTATTGCAGAATTGTAAAGAAGGTAGAACATGGAACAAGTTCGTCGTTAATGATGGATTTGTGTTTCGTTCTAACAAGCTATGCATTCCAGCTAGCTCCGTTCGTCTTTTGTTGTTGCAGGAGGCGCATGGAGGATGATAGAGGCGGGGGTGTCCCGATCTTTCGATGAGATGATAACTATCGATTTGGTGGAGACGACTTTGACGATCCGACTACAAACCTGCACGACGTTGCGCCTTAGCAATCGCTAAACCAACTCCGAGAGGTTATTGACCACGCCGGAGCACAATCAACCTGACCACGAAGGTCTATTCCTGCAAGCAATCGAAGAACAAGCAAGAATATGATAAAAGCAATCTGAATATTGCGAGTATGTATGAAGTATTGATAAAGGTGGGGATCCGTAAGCGGTCTTGGTCTGGTCGTTGGACACAAACGGCACACGGTTGCAATGGCTAACTTTTAACTAAATAAATCCCAAGGAAAAAGCTACTAGATGGATCTACTTATATAGGAGCAAGGGGTGGCGGCCAAGGAGGTGGGAGAACGTCCCAAGGCAGCCTAAAACTAACCCTAGGTCGTACAAGGCCAATGGGCCCAAGTGGAGGTGACGTAACACCTTTGGACTTGTAGTTTGACTCGGATTCTGGTGCAGCGTCAGATTGTTTCGTCTATAACTCAACGCTCCGGATGGATTTTAAGGTGATTCCAATTGTTCTGGAAAGAGCATGAAATCTACTTTCCAACAAAAAAAGAATCACCCAATTCGGAGTCCGTATGAAAAAGTTGCTAGCGTTTTGAGTCAGGTATGTCTATGCAGTCCGAATCTGAATCCAAAACGTGAGAGACTTGGACTCTATCTTCTCTTGGGCCAAAAGTGACGTGAGAGGACTTTTTTAACAGCAAATAAACATCTCTTTCTTCCTTATCTTCATATGTGGATTGTACAAATGTCCCATACACCTGCAATTAGACAAAACACAAAAGTGTGTGAAGTATTTTGTTCGATAACATAAATAGATTATTAAATAGTTTGCACTAGAAATCACCGACAAATATGCATGTATGCAATATTTTTGGTCATATACAAGGTAGTCATGTCCTCATCATCCTTCCCTTTTGAAAATAAAGCCGCCCTCGGCGTTGCTTAATCTGAAATGTGGCTAACAAAAGAGACAACGTGTACATGTTGTATATGTATACGTCATCCATTTTTACTTCCCTTGATTTTTGCATATATGACACATGAATAGATGAGTAACTTGCATAGTTCATGAAATCTAAAGCCAACAAATTAGCACAAGAACTAGAAGGCATGAAAATATTGGAACTCAGTTTGCACATATAAGTGAAGCTCTTATTTATTTCAAAAGATTGACAATGTTCATCATTAAACCATCCCAACATTGGTGAATAAACCTTATTTGAATCAAATTTACATGCTATAACATGCTTAGATAAGCAAACATGCAATGAGTCATTCGACACAGAATCATCACCAAGATTAGAGGTCATATCAAAATGATTAAACATTGATTCTTTTGCATCAACAGTTAATTCAATGGGTGCACTCAAAATTGTTGGTATTTCAGTTGTTTGATCACATGACGCATTCATGACAGTTTCAAGATTCTCTAAAATAGTTGATGTGCTCAAATCACTGTGTAACTCAACACATGATGCATTCAACTTAACTAGGGATGCATCATTCTCATGTGAAGTTAAATCATCAATACCTTTATCTGTTACCTTGTCGCAAAGACGAGCTGATGTAGGTACAGACGAGACAATGCACCATGCTCTTGAGATGATGCCGCCACAATCCGGGTGGGGCTGCTCTAGTAGGTGCAACGGTGGAGGAACCAACCGGCGGTGGTGAGCATGAACTGGAATAGTAGTTGTTGTAGTCACCCAATGCATCCTCCTGTAACTGTCTCTCAAAGGTACAAGCACGAACATACATACCAGTAATACAACGAGGAATATACTGAAATCTTTTCTGAATATCATGGTTCAAACCACCAAAAAATCTATTCATTGTATCATCCTTAGATTCTTCTATGTCACAATGATGCTCTGATACCACTCGATAGAGGCGGGGGTGTCCCGATCTTTCGATGAGATGATAACTATCGATTTGGTGGAGACGACTTTGACGATCCGACTACAAACGTGCACGACGTTGCGCCTTAGCAATCGCTAAACCAACTCCGAGAGGTTATTGACCACGCCGGACCACAATCAACCTGACCACGAAGGTCTATTCCTGCAAGCAATCGAAGAACAAGCAAGAATATGATAAAAGCAATCTGAATATTGCGTAGTATGTATGAAGTATTGATAAAGGTGGGGATCCGTAAGCGGTCTTGGTCTGGTCGTTGGACACAAACGGCACACGGTTGCAATGGCTAACTTTAACTAAACAAATCCCAAGGAAAAAGCTACTAGATGGATCTACTTATATAGGAGCAAGGGTGGCGGCCAAGGAGGTGGGAGAACGTCCCAAGGCAGCCTAAAACTAACCCTAGGTCGTACAAGGCCAATGGGCCCAAGTGGAGGTGACGTAACACCTTTGGACTTGTAGTTTGACTCGGATTCTGGTGCAGCGTCAGATTGTTTCGTCTATAACTCAACGCTCCGGATGGATTTTAAGATGATTCCAATTGTTCTGGAAAGAGCATGAAATCTACTTTCCAACAAAAAAAGAATCACCCAATTCGGAGACCGTATGAAAAAGTTGCTAGCGTTTTGAGTCAGGTATGTCTGTGCAGTCCGAATCTGAATCCAAAACGTGAGAGACTTGGACTCTATCTTCTCTTGGGCCAAAAGTGACGTGAGAGGACTTTTTTAACAGCAAATAAACATCTCTTTCTTCCTTATCTTCATATGTGGATTGTACAAATGTCCCATACACCTGCAATTAGACAAAACACAAAAGTGTGTGAAGTATTTTTGTTCTGGATAACATAAATAGATTATTAAATAGTTTGCACTAGAAATCACCTGACAAATATGCATGTATGCAATATTTTTGGTCATATACAAGGTAGTCATGTCCTCATCAGAGGAGGACTAATGGGACACTTTGGCGTGAAGAAGACGGAGGACGTACTTGCTACACATTTCTTTTGGCCAAAGATGCGACGGGATGTTGAGCGTTTTATTGCTCGCTGCACTACATGTCAAAAAGCTAAGTCACGACTCAATCCTCATGGTTTATATATGCCTTTGCCTGTGCCTAGTGTTCCTTGGGAGGATATATCTATGGACTTTGTTTTAGGTTTACCTCGAACAAAGAAGGGGAGGGATAGCATATTTGTTGTCGTGGATAGATTCTCGAAAATGGCACACTTTATACCATGTCATAAAAGCGATGATGCTGTTAATGTTGCTGATTTGTTCTTTCGTGAAATTATTCGCTTGCATGGTGTGCCAAATACTATTGTTTCAGATCGTGACACTAAATTTCATAGCCACTTTTGGAGATGTTTATGGGCTAAGTTGGGGACTAAACTGCTTTTTAGTACTACTTGTCACCCCCAAACTGATGGACAAACTGAAGTAGTCAATAGAACATTGTCTACTATGCTTAGGGCTGTTCTAAAGAATAATAAGAAAATGTGGGAGGAATGCTTGCCTCATATTGAATTTGCTTATAATCGTTCATTGCATTCTACTACTAAGATGTGCCCTTTTGAAGTTGTGTATGGTTTCCTACCTCGTGCACCTATTGATTTGTTGCCTCTTCCATCTTCGGAGAAGGTTAATTTTGATGCTAAAGAACGTGCTGAATTGATTTTAAAAATGCATGAGTTAACTAAGGAAAACATTGAGCGTATGAATGCTAAATATAAACATGCTGGAGATAAGGGTAGAAAACATGTTGTGTTTGCACCTGGAGATCTTGTTTGGTTACATTTGCGTAAGGATAGATTTCCTGATTTGTGCAAATCAAAACTAATGCCACGTGCTGCTGGTCCCTTTAAGGTGTTGGAGAAAATAAATGATAATGCATATAAACTTGAGCTGCCTGCAGATTTTGGGGTTAGTCCCACTTTTAACATTGCAGATTTGAAGCCTTATTTGGTTGAGGAACATGAGCTTCCGTCGAGGACGACTTCATTTCAAGAAGGGGAGGATGATGAGGACATCAATACCATTGTTACATCCACAGCCCCTACTGTTACATATACGGGACCAATTACTAGAGCTCACAAGACGCCAATTAAATTACCAGTACTTTCGCTTCTTGGTAATGATTCTAATGTTCATGAGAATATGATGTCGCTTAAATTGGATACATTTGTTTTGCTTACAAATGAAGGGCCTAGCTTGGAGAAGGGTGAACATTGGAGCAAGAACACGATGGAGTTGATGGCATGCTAAGGGGATCAAGAACGGAGTTACAAGTGATGATTTCAGGACTTTGAAGCCACCATAAGGAGTGCATGAAGCCTTGGACGAAATATACAAGATGCCACTTCATAATATTCATCCATAGGCTATTCTAGGTGCTGCGTCACCTTATTATTGGGCCAGGCCCATGTAATTTCGAAATACATTAGTATAGGCTATTTTAGAGTCCGATGAGTGGGGAAACAAGAGATAGGGTTAGTTTCGACCCTCCATAAAAGGCCACGAAATTCACCCCTCTTCCTCCATATATACAGCCCTTAGGGCACCGCTTAGACTTGGGATTTGTTTAGTTAAAGTTAGCCATTGCAACTTCGTACTTCGCTTGTGTCCAACGACTGCACCAAGACCGCTTACGGATCCCCACCTTTATCAATACTTCATACATACTCGCAATATTCAGATTGCTTTTATCATATTCTTGCTTGTTCTTCGATTGCTTGCGTGAATAGACCTTCGTGGTCGTTGATTGTGCTCCGCGTGGTCAATAACCTCTCGGAGTTGGTTTAGCGATTGCTAAGGCGCAACATCGCACGCTTGTAGTCGGATCGTCAAAGTCGTCTCCACCAAATTGATAGTTATCATCTCATCGAAAGATCGGGACACCCCCGCCTCTATCAACATGTTTGCATCTCTATCTCACATTTGCATACTTGTCCCCATGATATCTTTGCTTGTGCTCGATTGATATGCTTACATGCCATGTCACAATCCTTTGTCAAACCATATGCTATGCATGATGACAACACTTGTTTGGTGAATCACCCCTTCAATGATTGGTTTTGCACTAACGCTAACCACATTTGTTTTTCCAAGTGTTTGTTCTATTTGCTCCTTTTGAAGGAATCACAAGACGGTTCGACATTGGAGAGTGCCACATTCGAGCTACTAGACGATGAGTGCTTGGTGATCGACCACTTCGACACGGCACCGCCATCTCTTTCCCATGGTGATTTGGTTTTCGATCCGAGGTCGGATCTTTCCCAAGGGGGAGGGGATGATGCGGAGCATCCTACGGACATCACCATGTCAAGAGCCCATTTGGCAAGTGACACGTGCGACATCTACTTCACACACACAAAGGTGAATCATCTCCTTTACACGTGCTCACTTGACCCCTTCGAGGGTGGCATACTACTTGACACTTCTCCCGTGTGCATGCATAGGTATTGTCGGAACTTCACGGACGACGAGGAGGAGTGCAAGCGCCAAGGAACGACTACACCATCCGCGAGGGAAGCATGGAAGAGAAGACGGAAGAAAGGAGAAGAAGACGGAGCAGCGGCTGAAGCTAGCCCGGACATCCGGACCGCCGTCCGGATCATCCGGACCCAGCCGGATCATCCGGTTCCCCCTCCGGATCATCCGGATAACCGCTACCGAGGATACCCGGTTTTTGCTGGCCGGATCATCCGCCACCACCCGGATCATCCGGACGACGGCCGGATCATCCGGACCCCATCCCGATCATCCGGCCTTGCTCACAGTAATGCTTGGGGCCGAGGCCCATGTACCCATTCGCCCCCTCACTTACCCCTTCGCCCACTAGACTATAAATAGACCTCCTCCACCTCCTTTCTAGGGTTAGCAAATATGATAGCTCATTCTTAGGTGAGCTTTGCTCCTATCTCTACTCTTGAGAGAGAGAGACTACCACTCCCATGGAGTTCAAGACCTCCATGTGAGAAGATCCTGCGGGATATCATCAAGACCCCCTTGTGGGAAGATCCATCTAGGATATCATCAAGACCTCCTCTTGGATATGAACCTTACCTTGTATCTTTCACTTTGTTGTTCATGTACCTTGTGATCTTGTGTGTTTGATTGTCTAGTGGATGTGTGATTTGGACTTGTTCTTGAGTGTTTCCCCTTGTGATTTCTCCCCGTTCTTCCCCGTGTTCATCATGTTCTTCGAGGGATCCCGCTCCAAACGTGAAAGATCGACGCTGATGAGGACATGACTACCTTGGATATGACCAAAAATATTGCATACATGCATATTTGTCAGGTGATTTCTAGTGTAAACTATTCAATACTCTATTTATGTTATCCAGAAAGAACATACTTCACACACTTTTGCGTTTTGTTTAATTGCAGGTGTATGGGAAATTTGTACAATCCACATATGAAGATAAGGAAGAAAGAGATGTTTATTTGCTGTTCAAAAAGTTCTCACACATCACTTTTGGCCCAAGAGAAGATAGAGTCCAAGTCTCTCACGTTCTGGACTCAGATTCGGACTGCACAGACATACCTGACTCAAAACGTCAACAACTTTTCATACGGATTCGAATTGGGTGATTCTTCTTTGTTGGAAAGTAGATTTCATGCTCTTTCCAGCACAATTGAATCACCTTAAAATCCGTCCGGAGCGTTGAGTTATGGACGAAACAATCTGACGCTGCACCAGAATCCGAGTCAAACTACAAGTCCAAAGGTGTTACGTCACCTCCACTTGGGCCCATTGGCCTTGTACGACCTAGGGTTAGTTTTAGGCTGCCTTGGGACGTTCTCCCACCTCCTTGGCCGCCACCCCTTGCTCCTATATAAGTAGATCCATCTAGTAGCTTTTTCCGGGATTTGTTTAGTTAAAGTTAGCCATTGCAACTTCGTACTTCGCTTGTGTCCAACGACTGCACCAAGACCGCTTACAGATCCCCACCTTATTCAATACTTCATACATACTGCAATATTCAGATTGCTTTTATCATATTCTTGCTTGTTCTTCGATTGCTTGCAGGAATAGACCTTCGTGGTCGTTTGATTGTGCTCCGCGTGGTCAATAATCTCTCGGAGTTTTTTAGCGATTGCTAAGGCGCAACGTCAGGCACGCTTGTAGTCGGATCGCCAAAGTCGCTCCACCAAATCGATAGTTATAATCTCATCGAAAGATCGACACCTCGCCTCTATCAGACGCTATAGGGTTCCACCCTACATCTCAAAGAAGAAGAACCCGCTCTCCTCGGGATATTGCAAACATGTAAAATGTTGTTCAGTTTCTAACTCCCAAGTAAGATATATATCAGAACATATCTACCTCAAATGGTGAAATATTCAATTTCAGTTTTGGAATATGTTCATTATCTCGCACATGAGGTGGTAGTGCAGGCCTACCGCTATGTAATATATACCGAGGTCGACCTGCTGGTGGTGGTGCCGGTGGTGGCACGTAGTTCTGATTTTGATCAACCTCATCCTCATAATATTCCTCCACCTCTGCAGAATGCAGGGAGCTGCTGTAGCACCAACAGCAGTAGCAGCGGCACCAGAATTTTGTCCTGGCTCAATAGGAACACGTTGTGCTCGTCCATACTGATTCGGAAGGGTGCGTTGTTGTAGTTGTTGTTGTTGCAGAGGTGCGATAGGTGCAGCCGGCGGTGGTCGTGGAAGACGCGCGAGCAATTCATTAAACTTGTCATCAAGCTTTGTTTCGAACGTCTTCTCCATGCCATCTATCTTCTCCATGGCCTCGTCAAATCTGTTTAGCACATCTTGCACCTGTCCACTCATCATTTGCTGAAATTTATCATGCAACTCCTTATTCGTCATGTTCTCCCAGTCAGTCTCGTCGGCTTGTGATCCTACCATGGTTAGCAGCAAATAGAAACACACAAGAATTAGATCCTACAGACTACTAACAAGAGGTGGTGGTGGGTGTCACAAATCCGTCAAGCAAATCTCAAATTCTTACCAGTTCTTACCTAGCAGCAGGCGGTGATCGGCAACCGTTGTAGTCAAAACTCTCAAAGCTTGATAGAGCGATTACAGAGAGAGTCAAACGCACGACGAGATGTATGTGGAGCAGGAAGGCTTATAATATGGTAGCAAAAGGGTCAAGAATAATCAATTCAGAGATGCAAAGTTGAATAAACGCCAACGACGGCATCTGGTGGTGGTCCTAGGCTAGACTGTGCTAGAGACGCGAGCCTAGAACACCAACAAAATCACGGCGCGGCACGTAAACAAGGGAGGAGCACACTCTGAATATTTTTTTCTCTTTTTTTTTTCCTTTTTTTGCACTTTTTTTCCTCTTTTTTTTGCTCCGCAACAATTTTTTTTTGAAAAAGTCTACAAATGGTCTAAAAACTGCCTAGCCAGAATTTCCCAGACTTGTGGTATGGTGCACGGTTGGGTAATGATGCACCGGGAATTAAGTCAATCTGATGCTCAATCCCTCGAATGGGAGGTAATCCCGGTGGCACGTCTTGTGGAAAGACATCAGTGAACTCCTGCAAAATGTTAGTGATAGCAGGAGGCAAAGAGGAAGGCACGTCCTCGAATGAAAATAATGCCTCTTTGCACACAAAAGCATAGCAAAGCTGAAATCCAGCTCATCAATATCAGATTTAGTGGCAAGTAAACATGCACTTTTCAACTTAATTTCAAAAACAACACTAGATGGTTTACTATTAGGCTTCATTTGTTGCTCAAATTCTTTTGCCACAATCTGATTTTCACTCTTATTTTTCTCCTGTTTTGCTTTATGAGCTCTATTAATATCATCTTTCAAAATGGAATCAGGAGTCATAGGAAGCAAAGTAATCTTTTTATCCTTATGAACAAGAGTATACTGATTGTTTCTACCATGGTGTACAGAATTTTTATCAAATTGCCATGGTCGACCAAGTAATAAGGAACATGCTTGCATAGGTACCACATCACAATCAACATAATCGCATATGTAGAGATACTAAAATGCACACTAACAAAGACGTGTTACCTTAACCTTGCCACCGTTGTTGTACCATTGGATGTAGTAAGGATGTGGATGTGGTCTTGTGGTGAGAGATAGCTTCTCCACCATCTCCATGCTAGCCAAGTTGTTGCAGCTCCTCCGTATGATGACGCCGCATGTAACGCCCTTCACAACGCCCTTTGTATGGAACAAATTGTGCCTCTGGTTTTGCTCAGTTTGTGTGACCTGCACACTCAAAACACGTTGAACAACTAAACATTCATACCAGTTAGCTAGGGCTGGAAAAAAAGCTCGAAGCTCGCGAGCTAAACAAGTAGCTCGTGACTCGGCTCGAATCGACTCGAACTCGAAGAATAACAAGTCGAGCCGAGCTTTAGTTTAAGATCGTTTATAGACCAAGTTAAACGAGCCAATCTCACGAGTACTCGTGTAACTCGTTAGACTCGATACAATAGATCAGCCACTCCCAATACAAAGAAAGACGAGTCACTAGCAACCTACGTCCCAGACGCACAACGCAAGGCCCAACCGTTGAAGGCCTAGCCTCCTAGGAGATTCATGTGTTACAAGGAAATTACAATTGTTTAGTGATATATATGTTTAATATATACATAATCATTTTTATCATATTTGAGGACTTTATGTTTATATCTTTAATGAGCTTAACAAGCTAAACGAGCCAGCTCGCGAGTTATACAAGTCGAGCCAATCTTGGGTTTGAGCTCGTTATAGTAACGAGTCGAGTTGAGCTAGCTCATTAACGAAACGAGCTCTAGCGAGTCGAGCCGAGCTGGCTCGACTTGGCTCGAATTCCAGCCCTAAGTCAGCGTCTTCAGGAGCCATGTTGATGCGGAGCATCCCTCGCTCATCCCCATGGACGTATCTACATCTTCCTCAACACCACTTGGACCCATGACAAGAGCTAGAGCAAAGGCTATCGAAGATAAGGTGAACTCGCTCCTTTCCGAACTTCCTCTCTCTACTCACAAGACTTGGCTACTACCTCATATGGACACTCTGTGTGATCAGGTACCTGGAGGAAAGCCATGGTGCATCTACATCCATCGAACGAGGAGGCAAAGCTACCAACCATGAAGGTCAAGAAGAAGATCCACCGAAGAAAGCTCCAGCTACCGGACGATCGGTCGGGACCGGACGTCCGGCGCCTGAAGCCCCAGCCGCCAAGTCCCAGCCAACGCAGGCCCCAGCCGAGCCGACGTCTGCCCGCACCGACAACCGCCCCACTCTCCAAATGAAGCGGACGATCAAGACACCGGACGTCCAGCACCTCCCAACAGAACGAATATTAACGGAAGTATGAAGATTCTGGACGTCCGGCGCCCCCTTCACAGAAAGCTTCCAGCGGACGTCCAACGACACCAGACGACCGGTCCCCCATGAGCCACCGGACGACCGGTCCTCAGCGGACGTCCGGTACCTGTCTGCGCACAGTTTCGGGCCGAAGCCCATGTACCCCTCCACTTCGCCCCTTTTTGCACTAAGACTATATATAGGCCTCTCCCACCTCCTAGCTAGGGTTAGCATTGGATTAGCTCATGTTTGTGTGAGAGCCTTTGCTCATCCACTTGGATACTTCTCCTCGGAGTCCACGACCTCTTCGGAGAAGATCCCCCAAGCGGATTCAAGACCCCTTTCTAGGGAAGAACTTCAAGGCCTCCTCGCGGAGAAGAACGGTTCCTTTGTATCCTTACCTTTGTTGATCTTGAACCTTGTGCTATCTTATGTGTGTGGTGATCTAGCACTTGTGTGATTGATTCCTTGTCGGTTTAGTGATTCTCTCTCATTTTCCCCCGTGTTTTCCCTTTGTGCTTCCGCGTGTTCTTCGTGATTCACCGTAGGATCCACTCCAAACGTGAAAGATCGTCGTCATAGGGTTCCACCCTACATCATCTTGGTATCATGAGCCACGTTGATCACGTTTTTGGAGCCCCTACACCGTGTTTTCTAGCTTGATTTTGTTATTTTCGTCCTAAATCCGAAAATCCCCACCAAAAATAGCCCCAAATTTTTTTTGTGATTTGTTGGTGAGTTGAGATTTTGTTGTATTTGGTTCATGGATTTGAGTTGCCACGTGTGGATCTAGCTTTCCCCTCCCTCCCCACCCTTTTCCATCCACCAATCCGCTCGATTTCGACATCACCATCTCCTTCCACCCCGAAACCGAGCAGTTCTTCCCGTGCCCGAATTTCGCCGAGGCACCGGACGACCGGAACAAACCAGACGTCTGACGACCGGACGACCGCAAAAACCGGACGTCCGTGGAACTCTGACGAAACTGAATTTTTCAGTTCGACCACCACCACAACCCCACCTCCCACCACATCTTCCAAACCCACATACACCACCATCTTCCCCAATACCTCTGATGACGATTTTTACATATTTTGGTCCTTGAGATTTTGAGTTGTGGCTCCCGTGTTTCGGCTATTTAGGTACGGTTCAACTTCATCATCACCACGGCTCATCTTCACAAGGGTCTCATCATTGCCGAGGACGGTAACTTCGACGACATCTTTTTCATACCTTGCAATTGCATTGATACCCCACATGGCCCCACTTTTGCGTAGCTTACCCATCGAGACTAGCCATTGAGTATTGCCGGCAACGTGACTTGTGCACATTAGTGATAATACTCCATATCATACATACCATATCATCGTGGTGCATATCTTGGAATCAACTTGTGTGTCACAAAGTTGTCACCGCATACACAATTGCTATCTTGGTTCGCGAAGTTTTGCATGAGAAAAGAGCTCAAAAGTGAAAGAGCCACCCAAGCTTTTAAGCAAAGAGGAAAGATAAGCAAAGAGCTTATGAGCAAGAACCATAGCATCATACACCATTAAGATTGTCATATAAGATCATCTTGGATCGTAGCACCGAAATACCATACATATAGCATACTTGGGATAGAGATCGTTGCATTTTTTACTAGTAGGTTGTGCACAAGTTCTGTATCCGCCTTTTGTGCAATCGTGCTAGCGTCTCTCTAGTATTGTGCAACAAGAGCATTTTCGTGGGTTCCACATTTTGGCTCACTTTTGGTTTGCACAATCCCATCTATCTATTTGCGTGTGTGTTCCGTGTTCCATTACTTTGCTTAGTCTACTTGTTGCATTTGCAAATTTGTGAATCATTTCCAACATTATTGAAGCTCACTTACTATTGCATCAAATTTTATGCCACCATCCTAACCAAGCTCCACTATAAGCTTTTACTTGTGTAGGTGTGAGAACCGACAAGAATTGGTACCAATAGTGCTATTTCATTGTCCGCATTTGAGTGAACTTGATTTATCTTCAACATCGGTCAAAGGTACATTGGTATTAGTTCTTCTCCTTCTACCACTCACATTTTGCTTGAAATGATGGATAGGCCAAGTACTTCTACCAACCCACTCTTCATCGAGCAAGACGACGACTCGTCATCATACGTCACCAAGAGCCACCTCTTTGGTGCACAACGAGCATTGCATCAACAACAACAAGCAATGAACGACCGCATCGACAACCTCGCCACCGACTTGCGACTCTCCAAGCAATGTACAAGAGACTACTTCGACAACAAGCTCGACGCGCACAAGCAAGAGAACGATGCAAGAATGGACGAGATCCGCGCCTTTTTGGTCAACCGGCCTCCTTCTACATCGTCATACTCACGGAGCCATGCAAGTCGACACTCCGACGACTCTTTCTCTGCCTCAAGTACACCGTCATCGAACACTCTTCGACGAGCCGCGCGTCAAGACGGTCATGCATCTTGCAACCCGCTACATGCCAAGCATTCACAAGAGCAAGTCGATGAGCAAGTCCCTCGTCCTCAATCAAACCAAGTAGCGTTTGCTCAAGCTCACGAACGACAACGTCTTCGTCGCCAAGAAGAAGAAGAACGAGCGCGTCTACACCAAGAGCAACAAGACGTCGAGGCTCAACGTCTTCAACAACAACAACGAGAAGCACAAGCTCTTGAGGCGGAACGTGCCCTTCAAGCCTCAAGTCGAGCTATCGCCAACCGCAATCGCGAACGGTGCAATCAAGAGGAAGCCCTTCGAGAAGAAATCCAAGAGAGGAACTACCATCCACGTGTCCAACGTCAAGCTACACAAGCTCCCTCACAAGCTCGTCAAGCTCCACTTCAACCTCAAGGTCAACAAGTGCAAGTTGATCATGGACTTCCTCCACGCCAAGAGCAACATGAGGATGATTACCCTCCACGTCAAGGGCGTCATCATCACCATCGCCAACAACACAATGAAGAGCAACGCTATGGCAAGCTCAAATTCACAATGCCCAAGTTCAATGGAAGCAATGATGATGCGGAGCATCCTTCCATCATCCCCATGGACTCTACATCAACACATCCAACCCCACAAGGACCTATGACTCGAGCACGTGCAAGAGCTCTTGAAACCGAGGTGACATCACTCCTCTCACAATTCCCTTTCGATTCACATGAGACATGGTTACTACCTCAAACGGAAATGCTATGCATAATCAGGTACCAAGGAGTCAACCATGAAGAGGCTAGGAAGCAAGGAGAACCGGAAGCGGAAAACATGCGGGAAGACGGAGAGGAAAAAGCACCAAGGACCAGGGTGGCCGGACGATCCGGACGGCGGCCCGGACGATCCGGACCACGGTCCGGACGATCCGGCTAAATCGACCGAAGACTACAGAAGCTCCACCCTGAAGCCAGATCATCCGGACCCCGTCCCGGATCATCCGGACCCGGCCCGGACATCCGGACCTCCAGCCAGACATCCGGCCCTGCGCGACCACCAGCCGACCCTCCGGCTCATCCGGGCCTCCACCCGGATCATCCGGACCAGCCCGGATCATCCGGACCTCGTCCGGATCATCCGCCAGCCCTCACAGCGTTGGGCTGAGCCCATGTACCCTTCGCCTCTAACTCTATATATAGGACCCCATGTCCTCACTTTCAGACTTAGCATTGATTAGCTCATATTTATGTGAGAGCCTTTGCTCATCCACTCGGTTACTTCTCCTCGAGATCAGGACCTCCTCGAGAAGATCCTCAAATGTGATGAGGACATCAATACCATTGTTACACCCACAGCCCCTGCCGCTATACATACCGGACCAATTACTAGAGCTCACAAGACGCCAACTAAATTACTGTGTACTTTCGCTTCTTGGTAATGATTCTAATGTTCATGAGAATATGATGTCTGCTTAAATTGGATACATTTGTTTTGCTTACAAATGAAGGGCCTAGCTTGGAGAAGGATGAACATTGGAGCAAGAACACACATGGAGTTGATGGCATGCGCAAGGAGATCAAGAACGGAGTTACAAGTGATGATTTCAGACTTTGAAGCCACCATAAGGAGTGCATGAAGCCTTGGACGAAATATACAAGATGCCACTTCATAACATTCGTCCATAGGCTATTCTAGGTGCTCGTCACCTTATTATTGGGCCAGCCCATGTAATTTCGAAATACATTAGTATAGGCTATTTTAGAGTCCGTATGTGGGGAAACAAGAGATAGGGTTAGTTTCGACCCTCCACCAAGGGCCACGAAATTCACCCCTCTTCCTCCATATATACAGCCCTTAGGGCACCGCTTAGACTTGGGTTTTGTTTAGATCAAAAGTTCGCCATAGCTGCAACTTCGCAGATTTCGCTTGTGTTCAACGACTGCATAAAGGCGCCACGTAACCCCACCTTGATCAATAAAGCTTTCATCTTATATTCGCAATATCCAGATTGCAATCTCAGTTTCTTGCTTGTTCTTCGCTTGCTCGCAGGAAATAGACCTTCGTGGTCGTTGATCGTGTTCGCGTGGTCAATAACCTCTCGGAGTTGGTTTAGCGATTGCTATGCGCGACGCCCTCGCACGCCAGTAGTCGGATCGTCAAAGTCGACTTCCACCAAAGCGAAATCCACCATCTCATCGAAAGACGGACAACCCTGCCTCTATCAAGTGGTATCAGATTTCCGTGTTGCTCGGTGAGATTTTACAGTTTTTCGTAGTTTAGATCGAGTCTGTTCTTCATACCTACAGTCCACGAAAAAGCCAAAAAAATTAGGGTTAGGTCATCATATCCAACCAATCTGAGCCTTTGCATAATCTTTTCAGATTTGCGTTGTTGAATTTGCGGTTGCATCGTCGTGTCGAGTTGCTGGTCTTAGAGTCTAGTCTTTAGAGTTTCGAGTTCGGTCATAAGTTGTCACGCCGCCGCACCATCATCATCATCGCCTCGCCATCTACCACCACCGCTTATCCGCCACCGCTCAATCCGTATCCATATACCACCACCGCTGCCATATACCACCACCATATATCCACCACCAATCCGAAGTTCCTTGCATATTAGATTTGTTTTCGATCCATCTAATTTCCGATTCGTGTTTCCTTGTCCGAGTAGGTTTCGATTCCAGCAATCTTTTGTCGTCCGTAGAAGAGGTTGGTTTCAAAAAAAAAAGAGTCCGAAACCACCCTCCGCTTAGGCCCAAAATTTTCCAAAACGCACGGATAAAAAATTTTCGGCTATCCTATTTTAGGTGTTTCTAAGCGTATTGAGCCATCGCCGTTATAGAAAGTTTTTTGACCCGCTTCAGCTTTTGGGTCCGGCAATAAAAAAAAAAAAATTTTGGTCGAAAAATTTCGTGCCCATCCCGTCGGTTTGACCAGGAAGAGTTTTGAGACACTCGCCATTATAGTGATTTTTCAAAAAAAAAAAAAAGCAGCAAAAAAAAAAAAAAAAAAAAAAAAAAGCGAAAAAAAATTCAGAGTGTGCTTTTCCTTTGTTTACGCAGCAGCGCCGTGATTTTGTTAGTGTTCTAGGCTCGCGTCTCTAGCACGGTTCAGCCTAGGACCAAAGACAAGATCTGCTGTCGAGCGCTTATTCAACTTTGCATCTCGATTTGATTATTGTCACCCTTTTGCTACCATATTATAAGCCTTCCCAGCTCCACATACATCTACGCCGTATGCTTGATTCTCCCCGTAATCGCTATAGCCAAGCTTTGAGAGTTTTGACTACAACGGTTGCCGATCACCACCGCCGCCGGGTAAGAACTGTAAGAATTTGAGATTTGCTTCACGGATTTGTGACCGCCCACCACACCACCACCACCACTTCCTAGTAGTCTCAGAGGATCATATTCTTGTGTTTTTCTATTGCTGCTAACCATGGCAGGAACACAGCCGATGAGACTGATTGGGAGAACCCGACAAACAAACAGCTACATGATAAGTTTCAAGAAATGATGATTGGACAGTGCAAGATGTGGTAAACAGATTTGACGAGGCCATGGAGAAGATAGATGGCATTGAGAAGACGCTTGAAACAAAGCTTGATAGCAAGTTTGATGAATTGCTCGCTGCTTTTCCACAACCACCGCCGGCTGCACCTATCGCACCTCTCAAGAACGACAACAACTACGCCCCTTCCGAATCAAGATGGACGAGCTCAGCGTGTTCCTATTGAGCCAGACAAAATTCGTGCCATTGCTCATGCTGTTGGTGCTTCTTTGGCTCCTCGCTCGCTGCTGCTGGTACCGACGAGGATGATTATGTGGAAGATTACGAGGATGAGGTTGATCAACATCGAACTACGTGCAACCACCAGCACCACAACCACCGTGTCGCCCACATGCAAATAATGGCAATGTTAGGGCTCCCCCTCAGGTACGCGATCATGACCATCTCCCTAAACTGAAATTGAATATTCCACCATTTGAGGGTAGATATGTTCCTGATATATATCTTACTTGGGAGTTAGAAACTGAACAACGATTTACATGTTTACAATATCCTGAGGAGAGACGTGTTCCTGCTGCTGTTTGTGCTTTCACTAGCTTTGCATGTGTTTGGTGGTCCTAACATTGTAGATTATATCCTGCTCCAGCTACTTGGGCTGCTTTGAAAACTGCTATGCGTACTCGTTGGGTTCCACCATATTATCAACGTGAATTACTTCAAAAATTGCAGCGTTTAAGACAAGGAAAAATTCTGAGAAGAATATTATCGAAATTGCAAACCGCTTAATTAGATGTGGTATTGTTGAGGAGAATGAAGCTATGCTTGCACGCTTTTCGGGTGGATTAAATAGAGAGATTCGCACCATTCTAGACTATAAGGATTATAATAATATCACTGCTTATTCCATCTTGCTTGTAAAGCTGAACGTGAAGTGCAGGATCGATGTGCATTGGCGCCGCACTAACTTTTCTCGCAGTCGACCTTCATCATGGACACCACGCATCATCTACTTCCACCGCACCATCACCTCCTTCAAAGCCACCTCCAACCGTGATACAAGAAAGCAGTGCACAACCACCACTATCCGCCAAGAGCACACCTGCTGGCCTGCACAGAGCTCTTCTTCCATGGCGCCAACAGGCACACAAGTGATATTATTTGTCGTCGTTGTAAGGGAAGAGGACATTTTATGAGAGAATGCAAATCTCAGCGTGTGATGATTGCTACCGAGGATGGTGGGTATGAGTCCGCTAGTGACTATGATGAGGAGACTTTGGCTCTTATTACACATGAGGATCATGGTGGAGATGATTCTGATCATGAGACACAATACATGGCTGTCAAGATGCCGACAGTATGAATGTTTAGTTGCTCAACGTGTTTTGAGTGTGCAGGTTACACAAGCTGAGCAAAATCAGAGGCATAATTTGTTCCATACAAAGGAGTTGTGAAGGAACGTTCTATTCAAGGCCATCATAGATGGAGGGAGCTGCAACAATTTGGCTAGCATGGAGATGGTGGAGAAGCTATCTCTCACCACAAGACCACATCCACATCCTTACTACATCCAATGGTTCAACAACAGCGGCAAGGTGAAGGTAACACGATCGCTCGTGTGCATTTTAGTATCTCTACATATGCTGATTATGTTGATTGTGATGTGGTACCTATGCAAGCATGTTCCTTGTTACTTGGTAGACCATGGCAATTTGATAAAAATTCAGACACCATGGTAGAAACAATCAAGATACTCTTGTTCATAAGGATAAAAATATTACTTTGCTTCCTATGACTCCGAGTCCATTTTGAAAGATGATATTAATAGAGCTAATAAAGCAAAACAGAGAAAAATAAGAGTGAAAATCAGATTGTGGCAAAAGAATTTGAGCAACACATGAAGCCTAATAATAAACCATCTATCGTTGCTTCGAAATTAAATTGAAAAGTGCATGTTTACTTGCCACCAAATCTGATATTGATGAGCTAGATTTTGGCAAATCTATTTGCTATGCTTTTGTGTGCAAAGAGGCATTATTTTCATTCGAGGACGTGTTTCCTCTTTGCCCCTCGCTGTCACTAACATTTTGCAGAGTTCACGACGCCTTTCCACAAGACGTGCCACGGATTACCACCTATTCGAGGGATTGAGCATCAAATTGACTTAATTCCCGTGCATCATTACCCAACCGTGCACCATACCGCACCAATCCAGAGGAGACGAAGGAGATTATGCGTCAAGTACAGAGAGCTGCTCGACAAAGGTTATATACGCGAATCCCTTAGTCCTTGTGCTGTTCCTATTATTCTAGTGCCGAAAAAGGATGGTACGTCACGTATGTGTGTTGATTGTAGAGGCATCAATAATATTACTATTCGTTATCGCCACCCTATTCCTAGGCTAGATGATATGCTTGATGAATTGAGTGGCTCTACAATATTCTCCAAAGTTGATTTATGAGTGGATACCATCAAATTCGTATGAAATTGGGAGATGAATGGAAAACAGCATTTAAAACTAAGTTTGGATTATATGAGTGGTTAGTCATGCCTTTTGGGTTAACTAATGCACCTAGTACTTTCATGAGATTAATGAACGAAGTTTTACGTGCTTTCATTGGACGATTTGTGGTAGTTTATTTTGATGATATACTGATTTATAGCAAATCTTTGGAAGAACATTTGGAACATTTACGTGTTGTTTTTAATGCTCTACGTGATGCACGCTTGTTTGGTAACCTTGGGAAGTGCACCTTTTGCACCGACCGAGTATCTTTTCTTGGCTATGTTGTTACTCCACAGGAATTGAAGTTGATAAAGCCAAGATTGAAGCTATTGAGAGTTGGCCGCAGCCCAAAACGGTCACACAAGTGAGGAGTTTCCTTGGCCTCGCTGGTTTCTATAGGCGCTTTGTGAGAGATTTCAGCACCATTGCTGCACCTCTCAACGAGCTTACAAAGAAGGATGTGCCTTTTGTTTGGGGTACCGCACAGAAGAAGCCTTCACGGTATTGAAAGCTAAGTTGACACATGCTCCTTTACTCCAACTTCCTGATTTTAATAAGACTTTTGAGCTTGAATGTGATGCTAGTGGAATTGGATTAGAGGTGTGTTATTACAAGATGGCAAACCTGTTGCATACTTTTCTCAAAAATTAAGTGGGCCTAGTCTGAATTATTCTACTTATGATAAAGAATTATATGCTCTTGTTCGACTTTAGAAACATGGCAACATTATTTATGGCCCAAAGAATTTGTTATACATTCGATCATGAATCTTTGAAACATATTAAAAGTCAAGCTAAACTGAATCGTACATGCTAAATGGGTTGAATTCATTGAGACTTTCCTTATGTCATTAAACACAAGAAGGGTAAAGAAAATGTTATTGCTGATGCATTGTCTCGTCGCTATACTATGCTTTCACAACTTGACTTCAAAATATTTGGTTTGGAGACCATCAAAGATCAATATGTGCATGATGCTGATTTTAAAGATGTATTGCAGAATTGTAAAGAAGGTAGAACATGGAACAAGTTCGTCATTAATGATGGATTTGTTTTCGTTCTAACAAGCTATGCATTCCAGCTAGCTCCGTTCGTCTTTTGTTGTTGCAGGAGGCGATGGAGGAGGACTAATGGGACACTTTGGCGTGAAGAAGACCGAGGATATACTAGCTACACATTTCTTTTGGCCAAAGATGAGACGGATGTTGAGCGCTTTGTTGCTCATTGCACTACATGTCAAAAAGCTAAGTCACGACTCAATCCTCATGGTTTATATATGCCTTTGCCTGTACCTAGTGTTCCTTGGGAGGATATATCTATGGACTTTGTTTTAGGTTTACCTCGAACAAAGAAGGGAGGATAGCATATTTGTTGTCGTGGATAGATTTCGAAAATGGCACACTTTATACCATGTCATAAAAGCGATGATGTCGTTAATGTTGCTGATTTGTTCTTTCGTGAAATTATTCGCTTGCATGGTGTGCCGAATACTATTGTTTCAGATCGTGATACTAAATTTCTTAGCCACTTTTGGAGATGTTTATAGGCTAAGTTGGGGACTAAACTACTTTTTAGTACTACTTGTCACCCCAAACCGATGGATAAACTGAAGTAGTCAATAGAACATTGTCTACTATGCTTAGGGCTGTTTTGAAGAATAATAAGAAAATGTGGGAAGAATGCTTGCCTCATATTGAATTTGCTTATAATCGCTCATTGCATTCTACTACTAAGATGTGCCCTTTTGAAATTGTGTATGGTTTCCTACCTCGTGCACCTATTGATTTATTGCCTCTTCCATCTTCGGAGAAGGTTAATTTTGATGCTAAAGAACGTGCTGAGTTGATTTTAAAATGCATGAGTTAACTAAGGAAAACATTGAGCGATGAATGCTAAATATAAACTTGCTGGAGATAAGGGTAGAAAACATGTTGTGTTTGCACCGAGATCTTGTTTGGTTACATTTATGTAAGGATAGATTTCTGATTTGCGCAAATCAAAGCTAATGCCACGTGCTGCTGGTCCCTTTAAGGTGTTGGAGAAAGTAAATGATAATGCATATAAACTTGAGCTGCCTCGCAGATTTTGGGGTTAGTCCCACTTTTAACATTGCAGATTTGAAGCCATATTTGGGTGAGGAAGATGAACTTCCGTCGAGGACGACTTCATTTCAAGAAGGGAGGATGATGAGGACATCAATACCATTGTTACACCCACAGCCCCCGCTGCTATACATACCGGACCAATTACTAGAGCTCACAAGACGCCAACTAAATTACTGTGTACTTTCGCTTTCTTGGTAATGATTCTAATGTTCATGAGAATATGATGTCGCTTAAATTGGATACATTTGTTTTGCTTACAAATGAAGGGCCTAGCTTGGAGAAGGATGAACATTGGAGCAAGAACACACATGGAGTTGATGGCATGCGCAAGGAGATCAAGAACGGAGTTACAAGTGATGATTTCAGGACTTTGAAGCCACCATAAGGAGTGCATGAAGCCTTGGACGAAATATACAAGATGCCACTTCATAACATTCGTCCATAGGCTATTCTAGGTGCTGCACACCTTATTATTGGGCCAGGCCCATGTAATTTCGAAATACATTAGTATAGGCTATTTTAGAGTCCGTATGTGTGGGAAACAAGAGATAGGGTTAGTTTCGACCCTCCACCAAGGGCCACGAAATTCACCCCTCTTCCTCCATATATACAGCCCTTAGGGCACCGCTTAGACTTGGGTTTTGTTTAGATCAAAAGTTCGCCATAGCTGCAACTTCGCAGCATTTCGCTTGTGTTCAACGACTGCATAAAGGCGCCACAGTAACCCCACCTTGATCAATAAAGCTTTCATCTTATATTCGCAATATCCAGATTGCAATCTCAGCTTCTTGCTTGTTCTTCGCTTGCTCACGGAAATAGACCTTCGTGGTCGTTGATCGTGTTCGGCGTGGTCAATAACCTCTCGGAGTTGGTTTAGCGATTGCTAAGGCGCGACGTCCTCGCACGCTCGTAGTCGGATCGTCAAAGTCGACTTCCACCAAAGCGAAATCCACCATCTCATCGAAAGACGGGACAACCCTGCCTCTATCAAGCGGATTCAAGACCCCTATCCAGGGAAGAACATCAAGGCCTCCTCTTGGAGATGAACGGTTCCTTTGTATCCTTACCCTAGTTGACTATGTATCTTGTGGATCTCATGTGTGTATGTTGATCTAGCACTTGTGTGATCGATTCCTTGTTGGTTGAGTGATTCTCTCTTGTTTTCCCCGTGTTTCCCCTTGTGCTTCCGCGTGTTCTTCGTGTTTCCTAAGTAGGATCCCCTCCAAACGTGAAAGATCGATGCTATAGGGTTCCACTCTACGTCATATGGTATCATGAGCCACGTTGATAACGTTTTTGGAGCCCCTACCCCGTGTTTTCTAGCTTGATTTTGTTGTTTTCGTCCTAAATCCGAAAATCCCCACAAAAATACCCCCCAAATTTTTTTGTGATTTGTTGGTTTTGATGATGTTTTGTTGTTTGTGATCCGTGGATTCGGTGTGTAACTCGTGGATCTTGCTTTTTCCCACCTTCTCCCCCTCAAAATCCATCCAAAATCCCCGAAATCGTCAAATTTCTCCCCGTTTTCGTGTTCTTCCCGAGCAGTTCCCGTGCGTGGTTGACCTGCCCGGATCATCCGGACTCCGACCCGGATCATCCGGACGTGCCCGGATCATCCGGCTCCTGGCCCGGATCATCCGGCTTCTTCTGCCGAAACTGCACGTGTGCCCACCCCAACCACCACCACTTCCACTTGCCAAACCCCACGACACAACCTCCGTACTACCATTCGAATTTGGGATTCGAGAATTTGAGTTGAGATTTCCGTGTCCTATTGTGTTTCGGTTATTTAGGTGCGGTGAGACATCAACAACAAACGCTCATTTTCGTCGACTACTCATCTTCGCTACGGACGGTAACTTCGACGACATCTTTGTCATACCTTGCAATTGCATTGATAACCATCATAGACCATCTTTTGCATTGCTTACCCTTAGAGACTAGCCATTGAGTATTGCCGGCAACGTGACTTGTGCACATTAGTTGCATACACCATATCATACATACAATCGTGGTGCATATCTCGGAATCAACTTGTGTGTCACAACGTTGTCATCGCATACACAATTGCTATCTTGGTTCGTCAAGTTTGCATAAGAAAAGAGCTCAAAAGAGAAAGAGCCACTCAAGCTTTTAAGCAAAGAGGAAAGATAAGCAAAGAGCTTATAAGCAACAATCATAGCATCATACAACATTAAGATTGTCATATAAGATCATCTTGGATCAATGCACCGAAATACCATACACATAGCATACTTGGGATAGAGATCGTTGCATTTTTGCCTAGTAGGTTGTGCACAAGCTCCGTATCCGCCTATTGTGCAATCGTGCTAGCGTCTCTCTAGTATTGTGCAACAAGAGCATTTTCGTGGATTCCACATTTTGGCTCACTTTTGGTTTGCACAATCCCATTTATATATTTCCGTGTGTGTTTCCGTGTACCACTACTTGCTTGGTCTACTTGTTGCATATGCGAATTTGCGAATCTTCTTCAACATTTTTGAGTCAAGCTAACGATTGCAATCAATTTTGGGCCACCATCCTAACCAAGCTCCACCAAAAGCTTTTACTTGTGTAGGTGTGAGAATCGACAAGGATCGGTACTGATGAGGACATCAATACCATTGTTACACCCACAGCCCCTGCTGCTATACATACTGGACCAATTACTAGAGCTCACAAGACGCCAACTAAATTACTGTGTACTTTCGCTTTCTTGGTAATGATTCTAATGTTCATGAGAATATGATGCTGCCTAAATTGGATACATTTGTTTTGCTTACAAATGAAGGGCCTAGCTTGGAGAAGGATGAACATTGGAGCAAGAACAAGTATGGAGATGATGGCATGCGCAAGGGGAACAAGAACGGAGTTACAAGTGATGATTTCAGGACTTTGAAGCCACCATAATGAGTGCATGAAGCCTTGGACGAAATATACAAGATGCCACTTCATAAATTTCGTCCAGAGGCTATTCCAGGTCCTGCGTCACCTTATTATTGGGCCAGGCCCATGTAATTTCAAAAATACATAAGTATAGGCTATTTTAGAGTCCGTATGTGTGGGGAAACAAGAGATAGGGTTAGTTTCGGACCCCTTCACCAAGGGCCACGAAATTCACCCCCTCTTCCTCCATATATACAGCCCTTAGGGCACTGTTAAGATCTTGGGTTTTGTTTAGATTAAAGTTCGCCATAGCTGCAACTTCGCGTACTTCGTTTGTGTTCAACGACCAGAAAAAGGCGTCACAGAACCCCACCTTGATCAATAAAGCTTTCACCTTATATTCGCAATATCCAGATTGCAAACTCAGTTTCTTGTTTGTTCTTCGTTTGCTCGCAGGAAACAGACCCTCGTGGTCAGGTTGATCGTGCTCCGGCGTGGTCAATAACCTCTCGGAGTTGGTTTAGCGATTGCTAAGGCGCGACGCCCTCGCGACGCTCAGTGGTCGGATCGTCAAAGTCGACTTCCACCAAAGCGAAATCCACCATCTCATCGAAAGATGGGACACCTTTGCCTCTATCAAGTGGTATCAGATTTCCAGGTTGCTCGGTGGGATTTTACAGTTTTTCGTAGTTTAGATCGAGTCTGTTCTTCATACCTACAGTCCACGAAAAAGCCAAAAAAAATTAGGGTTAGGTCATCATACCCGAACCAATCTGAGCCTTTGCATAATCTTTTCTGTATTTGCGTTGTTGAATTTGCGGTTGCATCGTCGTGTCTAGTTGCTTGTTTATTCCATCTTGCTTGTAAAGCTAAACGTGAAGTGCAGGATCGACAAGCATTGGCGCGAACTAACTTTTCTGCAGGTCGACTTTCATCATGGACACCGCGTGCATCCTCTACTTCCACTACACCAAAGACTTCCATCACCGCTACCTCCACCGTGATACAAGAAAGCAGCACAACCTCCACTATCTGCCAAGAGCGCACATGCCGGGCCTACACAGAGCTCTTCTTCTTCCATGGCATCAACTGGGCACACAAGTGATATTATTTGTCGTCGTTGTAAGGGAAGAGGTCATTATGCGAGAGAATGCAAATCTCAGCGTGTGATGATTACTACTGAGGATGGTGGGTATGAGTCCGCTAGTGACTATGATGAGGAGACGTTGGCTCTTATTACACGTGAAGAACACGGTGGAGATGATTCTGATCATGAGACGCAATACATGGCTCCTGAAGATGCTGACAGGTATGAATGTTTAGTTGCTCAACGTGTTTTGAGTGTGCAGGTCACACAAGCTGAGCAAAATCAGAGGCACAATTTGTTCCATACCAAGGGAGTTGTGAAGGAATGTTCTGTGCGCGTCATCATAGACGGAGCGAGCTGCAACAACTTGGCTAGCATGGAGATGGTGGAGAAGCTTTCTCTCACCACAAGACCACATCCTCATCCTTACTACATCCAATGGTTCAACAACAGCGGCAAGGTTAAGGTAACACGATCGTTCGTGTGCATTTTAGTATCTCTACATATGCTGATTATGTTGATTGTGATGTGGTACCTATGCAAGCATGTTCCTTATTACTTGGTAGACCATGGCAATTTGATAAAAATTCTGTACACCATGGTAGAAAAAATCAGTATACTCTTGTTCATATGGATAAAAATATTACTTTGCTTCCCATGACTCCTGATTCTATTTTGAAAGATGATATTAATAGAGCTAATAAAGCAAAACAGGAGAAGAATAAGAGCGAAAATCAGATTGTGGCAAAAGAATTTGAGCAACAATGAAGCCTAATAATAAACCATCTAGTGTTACTTCTGAAATAAAATTGAAAAATGCATGTTTATTTGCCACCAAATCTGATATTGATGAGCTAGATTTCGACAAATCTGTTTGTTATGCTTTTGTGTGCAAAGAGGCATTATTTTCATTCGAGGACGTGCCTTCCTCTTTGCCTCCTGCTGTCACTAACATTTTGCAGAGTTCGCTGACGTCTTTCCACAAGACGTGCCACCGGGATTACCGCCTATTCGAGGGATTGACCATCAGATTGACTTAATTCCCGGTGCTTCACTACCAAACCGTGCGCCATACCGTACCAATCCAGAGGAGACGAAGGAGATTATGCGTCAAGTACAAGAGCTGCTCGACAAAGGTTATATACGCGAATCCCTTAGTCCTTGTGTTGTTCCTATTATTCTAGTGCCGAAAAAGGATGGTACTTCACGTATGTGTGTTGATTGTAGAGGCATTAATAATATTACTATTCGTTATCGTCATCCTATTCCTACGCTAGATGATATGCTTGATGAATTGAGTGGCTCTATAATATTCTCCAAAGTTGATTTGCGTAGTGGATACCATCAAATTCGTATGAAATTGGGGGATGAATGGAAAACAGCATTTAAAACAAAGTTTGGATTATATGAGTGGTTAGTCATGCCTTTTAGGTTAACTAATGCACCTAGTACTTTCATGAGATTAATGAACGAAGTTTTACGTGCTTTCATTGGACGATTTGTGGTAGTTTACTTTGATGACATATTGATTTATAGCAGATCTTTGGAGGAACATTTGGAACATTTACGTGATGTTTTTATTGCTCTACGTGATGCACGTTTGTTTGGTAACCTTGGGAAGTGCACCTTTTGCACCGACCGAGTGTCTTTTCTTGGTTATGTTGTTACTCCACAGGGAATTGAAGTTGATAAAGCCAAGATTGAAGCTATTGAGAGTTGGCCGCAGCCCAAAACGGTCACGCAAGTGAGGAGTTTTCTTGGCCTCGCTGGATTCTATAGGCGTTTTGTGAGAGATTTCAGCACCATTGCTGCACCTCTCAATGAGCTTACAAAGAAGGATGTGCCTTTTGTTTGGGGTACCGCACAGAAGAAGCCTTCACGGTATTGAAAGATAAGTTGACACATGCCCTTTACTCCAACTTCCTGATTTTAATAAGACTTTTGAGCTTGAATGTGATGCTAGTGGAATTGGATTAGGAGGTGTGTTATTACAAGATGGCAAACCTGTTGCATACTTTTCCGAAAAATTGATTGGGCCTAGTCTGAATTATTCTACTTATGATAAAGAATTATATGCTCTTGTTCGGACTTTAGAAACATGGCAACATTATTTATGGCCCAAAGAATTTGTTATACATTCTGATCATGAATCTTTGAAACATATTAAAAGTCAAGCTAAACTGAATCGGAGACATGCTAAATGGGTTGAATTCATTGAGACTTTCCCTTATGTCATTAAACACAAGAAGGGTAAAGAAAATGTTATTGCTGATGCATTGTCTCGTCGCTATACTATGCTTTCACAACTTGACTTCAAAATATTTGGTTTGGAGACCATCAAAGATCAATATGTGCATGATGCTGATTTTAAAGATGTATTGCAGAATTGTAAAGAAGGAAGAACATGGAACAAGTTTGTCGTTAATGATGGATTTGTGTTCGTGCTAACAAGCTATGCATTCCAGCTAGCTCCGCTCGCCTTTTGTTGTTGCAGGAGGCGCATGTAGGAGGACTAATGGGACACTTTGGCGTGAAGAAGACGGAGGACGACTCGCTACACATTTCTTTTGGCCAAAGATGAGACGGATGTTGAGCGCTTTTATTGCTCGCTGCACTACATGTCAAAAAGCTAAGTCACGACTCAATCCTCATGGTTTATATATGCCTTTGCCTGTCCCTAGTGTTCCTTGGGAGGATATATCTATGGACTTTGTCTTAGGTTTACCTAGAACAAAGAAGGGGAGGGATAGCATATTTGTTGTCGTGGATAGATTCTCGAAAATGGCACACTTCATACCATGTCATAAAAGCGATGATGCTGTTAATGTTGCTGATTTGTTCTTTCGTGAAATTATTCGCTTGCATGGTGTGCCAAATACTATTGTTTCAGATCGTGATACTAAATTTCTTAGCCACTTTTGGAGATGTTTATGGGCTAAGTTGGGGACTAAACTGCTTTTTAGTACTACTTGTCACCCCCAAACTGATGGACAAACTGAAGTAGTCAATAGAACATTGTCTACTATGCTTAGGGCTGTTCTAAAGAATAATATGAAAATGTGGGAGGAATGCTTGCCTCATATTGAATTTGCTTATAATCGTTCATTGCATTCTACTACTAAGATGTGCCCTTTTGAAGTTGTGTATGGTTTCCTACCTCGTGCACCTATTGATTTGTTGCCTCTTCCATCTTCGGAGAAGGTTAATTATGATGCTAAAGAGCGTGCTGAATTTATTTTAAAAACGCATGAGTTAACTAAGGAAAACATTGAGCGTATGAATGCTAAATATAAACTTGCTGTAGATAAGCGTAGAAAACATGTTGTGTTTACACCTGGAGATCTTGTTTGGTTACATTTGCGTAAGGATATATTTCCTGATTTGCGCAAATCAAAGCTAATGCCACGTGCTGCTGGTCCCTTTAAGGTGTTGGAGAAAGTAAATGATAATGCATATAAACTTGAGCTGCCTGCAGATTTTGGGGTTAGTCCCACTTTTAACATTGCAGATTTGATGCCATATTTGGGTGAGGAAGATGAACTTCCGTCGAGGACGACTTCATTTCAAGAAGGGGAGGATGATGAGGACATCAATACCATTGTTACACCCACAACCCCCGCTGCTATACATACCGGACCAATTACTAGAGCTCACAAGACGCCAACTAAATTACCAGGTACTTTCGTTTCTTGGTAATGATTCTAATGTTCATGAGAATATGATGCTGCCTAAATTGGATACATTTGTTTTGCTTACAAATGGAGGGCCTAGCTTGGAGAAGGATGAAAATGGAGCAAGAACAAGTATGGAGATGATGGCATGCGCAAGGGGAACAAGAACGGAGTTACAAGTGATGATTTCAGGACTTTGAAGCCACCATAATGAGTGCATGAAGCCTTGGACGAAATATACAAGATGCCACTTCATAAATTTCGTCCAGAGGCTATTCTAGGTGTTGCGTCACCTTATTATTGGGCCAGGCCCATGTAATTTCGAAATACATAAGTATAGGCTATTTTTAGAGTCCGTATGTGTGGGGAAACAAGAGATAGGTTAGTTTCGGACCCCTTCACCAAGGGCCACGAAATTCACCCCCTCTTCATACATACAACCCTTAGGGCACCGTTTAGACCTTGGGTTTTGTTTAGATTAAAGTTCGCCATAGCTGCAACTTTATGCATTTCGCTTGTGTTCAACGACTGCATAAAGGCGCCACAGAACCCCACCTTGCTCAATAAAGCTTTCATCTTATATTCGCAATATCCCGATTGCAAACTCAGTTTCTTGCTTGTTCTTCGCTTGCTCGCAGGAAATGCACCCTCGTGGTCGTTGATCGTGTCGCGTGGTCAATAACCTCTCGGAGTTGGTTTAGGCGATTGCTAAGGCGCGACGTCCTCGCACGTTCGTAGTCGGATCGTCAAAGTCGACTTCCACCAGAGCGAAATCCACCATCTCATCGAAAGATGGGACACCTTTGCCTCTATCAGGTACCAATAGTGCTATTTCATTGTCCGCATTTGAGTGAACTTGATTCATATTCAACTTCGGTCAAAGGTACATTGGTATTCGTTCTTCTCCCTCTACCACTCACAATTTGCTTAAAATGATGGATAGGCCAAGTTCTTCTACAAATCCACTCTTCATCGAACAAGACGACGACATGTCATCATACGTCACCAAGAGCCACCTCTTTGCCGCACAACGAGCTCTCCATCAAGAGCAACAAGCAATGAGCGAACGCATCGACAACAAGCTCGATGCGCACAAGAAAGAGAACGATGCAAGAATGGACGAGCTCCGCGCCTTGTTGGTGAACCGGCATCCTTCTACTTCCTCACACTCAAGACGAAGCCACTCAAGTCACCACTCCGACGACTCCTTCTCCGACACAAGTACACCGTCATCGAACACTCTTCGACGAGCCGCGCGTCAAGACCGTCATGCATCTCGCAACCCGCTACACGACAAGAATCCCGAAGAGCAAGTTGATGAACAAGTTCCTCGTCCTCAATCGAACCAAGTGGAGTTTGCTCAAGCTCAAGAACGACAACGTCTTCGTTGCCAACAAGAACAAGAACGAGCGCGCCTACATCAAGAGCAACAAGATGCCGAGGTCCAACGTCTTCAACAACAACAACGAGAAGCACAAGCTCTTGAGGCGGAACGTGCCCTTCAAGCATCAAGTCGAGCTATCGCCAACCGCAATCGCGAAAGGCGCAATCAAGAGGAAGCCCTTTGAGAAGAAATACAAGAGAGGAACTACCATCTGCGCGCGCAACGTCAAGTCCCACAAGCTCCTCCACAAGCTCCTCAAGCTCAACCTCAACCTCAAGGTCAACAAGAGCAAGTTGATCATGGACTTCCTCCACGCCAAGAGCAACATGAGGATGATTACCCTCCACGGCAAGAACTTCATCATCAACATCGACAACAACACAATGAAGAGCAACGCTATGGCAAGCTCAAGTTCACAATGCCCAAGTTCAATGGAAGCAATGATCCTGAAGAGTACCTCTCATGGGCATTGAAGGTCGACAAAATCTTTCGTTTGCACAACTATGAGGAAGAGAAGAAGATCGCTATGGCATCACTTGAGTTCCAAGACTATGTGCTCATATGGTGGGAACAAGTCCTTGAGCGTCGACAAGCAAGAGGTGAACCTCCAATCACCACTTGGGCTCAAATGAAGGATGTCATGAGAGCACGCTTTGTGCCCACCTACTACAACTGTGATCTCTTCAAGAAGCTACAACATCTCAAGCAAGGAACAAAGAGTGTTGAAGAATGCTACAAGGAAATGGAGATTGCCATGATTCGAGCCAATGTCACGGAGGAAGATGAGCAAACAATGGCACGATTCTTGAATGGCCTCAATCATCCCATCAAGAAGATCGCCGACTTCCAACCCTACTCCAACCTCATTGAGCTCGTGCATCAAGCTACAAAGGCGGAACGTCAAGTGCAAGATGACTTCAAGTACGCCAAGTACTCATCCAAGACATACGACTTCTCCAACAACCAAGCTTCAACAACTACTCCAACTTCGACATCAACCAAGCCTTCTCCAAGCAACGACGACAAGTCAAGTTACAAGAAAACTTCCTCAAGTTCAAGTCGTCTCCCTCCTACTACAAGCAACCTCAAGCCGCGTGCTTCATCATCTTCTCCAACCGATGAGACCGTCAAGACAAGCTCCTTCAAGTGTTTCACTTGCGGCGGCCGAGGCCACAAGTCATATGAATGCACCAACAAGCGCACCATGATACTCAATGACGATGGCACATACGACTCAATGAGTGAAGATGAAATGAACGCTATTGATCAAGTGGCCATGCACCGGCGCATCAACGAGGATGAAGATGATCAAGTCTTTTGTGATGAAGATACGAGCCCCGCTCTTGTTGTCTCCAAAGTCTTGACACTTCAACATCAACAAGAAGAAGACCAACGATGCCACATCTTCCACACAAAGGCCGGCATCAATGGACTATCCGTCAAGGTCATCATCGATGGAGGTAGTTGCCACAACTTGGCAAGCGAAGAACTATGCTCCAAGCTCCAATTGGTCAAAAAGAAGCATCCGCAACCCTACAAGGTTCAATGGCTAAGTGACTCCGGCACTATACGAGTTGAGCATACGGTCCAAGTATCCTTCAAAATCGGTGCATATGAGGACACTTTGGAGTGTGATGTGGTCCCAATGATCGTTTGCCACCTCCTCCTTGGTCGGCCATGGCAATTCGACCGTGGTGTCTACCACAATGGGCGAAACCACTATAGCTTCAAGATGAGAGGCAAAGAATATGTCCTACGACCCATGTCTCCTAGTCAATTGATAGCCGACAAACAAGCCACCAACCAAAGAGAGAAGAGTGAGAAAGTGAGCCACCAAAAAGTGAGTGAGAGCCACAAGCCAAATTTGAGCGCCTCTTCGCCTAGAGAGAAAAACCTCATACTATTCGCCACCAAACATGAGATGAGAGAAGTGTGTGAGAACCCATCGAGTGTGATGCACTTTGTCCTTGTGTGCAAGGATGGAGAACCAAAAACTAACACCACTCATGAGCTACCTTTGGTGTTTCAATCTCTTTTGCAGGAATTTTAAGATGTTTTCCCCGATGAGATACCTTCGGTTCTACCTCCTCTTCGAGGCATTGAGCATCGAATCGACCTCATCCCCGGAGCGCCACTCCCAAACAAAGCTCCCTACCGCGTCAATCCCGAAGAAACCAAGGAGATTCAATGGCAAGTACAACAACTAATCGACAACGGTCATGTACCTGAAAGCTTAAGCCCTTGTGCCGTTCCGGTTATACTTGTGCCTAAGCCCGATGGAACTTTCCGCTTGTGTTCCGATTGTAGACCCATAAATGCTATCACCATGCGCTATAGACATCCCATTCCTCGCTTAGATGATATGCTTGATGAACTTAGTGGAGCCAACTTTTTCTCAAAAATTGATCTTAAAAGTGGCTATTATCAAATCCGCATTCATGAGGGTGATGAATGGAAAACTGCTTTCAAAACCAAATTTGGCTTATATGAGTGGTTGGTTATGCCTATGGGTTTGTCTGAAGCTCCCTAACTTTTGTGCGTCTCATGCATCATGTACTTCGTCCATACATTGGAATCTTTGTTGTGGTTTACTTGATGATATTCTTGTGTTTAGCAAAACCATGAAAGAGCATCTTGATCATGTTAAGCTTGTTTTGCAAACACTTCGAAAGGAAAGTCTTTACGCCAACTTGAAAAAATGCACTTTTGGCGTTGACAAAGTGGTTTTCTTGGGTTTCGTTGTCTCTTCCAATGGTGTCCATGTTGATGAAACTAAGATCAAAGCAATTAAAAATTGGCCCCAACCCACCAATTTGCAACAAGTGCGAAGTTTCCTTGGTCTTGCAGGTTTTTATCGTCGCTTTGTGAAAAACTTTAGCACTATTGCAGCTCCTTGTCATGCTTTGAGTAAGAAGAATACTCCTTTTGTTTGGGGACCTTTGCAATCCAACGCTTTTGAGGAGCTCAAGTCTTTGCTTACTCATGCTCCGATTCTTGCTTTACCCAATTTTGCAAAACTTTTGAAGTTCATTGTGATGCAAGTGGTACCGGAATTGGCGCAGTTTTAATGCAAGAAAAACGAGTCATTGCTTATTTTAGCGAAAAACTCTCCGGTGCTCAACTTAACTATCCCGTGTACGACAAGGAATTGTATGCTTTAGTGCGTGTACTATATGTTTGGGAACATTACCTTAGACCTCATGAGTTTGTCATCCATACCGATCACGAAACGCTTAAGTACTTGAAAGGTCAAACTAAATTGAACAAGCGTCATGCCAAATGGAGTGATTTTATTGAATCTTTTCCATATGTGATCAAGTACATTAAGGGCAAGGAAAATGTAGTTGCCGATGCACTTTCACGCATATGCACGCTTGTCACACAACTTAAGTTGAACGTTATTGGCTTTGAGCACATCAAAGATTTGTATGCTAGTGATCCATCTTTTGCAACTCATTATGCTAAATGTTTAACGCATACATCTTGGGAACAATATTACCTCAAGGATGGTTATCATATGAGAGCTAACAAACTATGCATTCCCGAGTCTTCTCTTCATTTACTCCTTTTGCAAGAGGCTCATGGAGGTGGACTCATGGGACATTTTGGACGCGACAAGACCTTCGCCACGCTCTCCAAGAACTACTTTTGGCCCAAGATGTTTTGAGACGTCTCACGCTTCACCACAAGATGCTCAACATGCCGCAAAGCTAAGTCAAAAGCTCAATCTCATGGTCTTTACATGCCTCTTCCTATTCCTTATCAACCTTGGGAAGACATTAGCATGGACTTTGTACTTGGTTTGCCTAGAACTCAAAATGGAAAGGATTCCGTGTTTGTTGTTGTGGATAGATTTTCTAAGATGGCACATTTCATTCCTTGCAACAAGGTAGACGATGCTTCACATATTGCAAATCTCTTTGTAGGGAAATCTTGCGCCCATGGAGTACCAAAGACAATCGCTCCGATCATGACGCCAAGTTCTTGAGCTACTTTTGAAGACCCTATGTGCCAAGCTCGAATCAAGCTCTTGTTCTCATCCGCATACCATCCTCAAACCGACGGCCCAATGGAGGTGATTTAACCGGACGCTTCCACTCTACTTCGCGGTTGATCAAGAAGAACATCAAGGAGTGGGAGGCGGTTCACCCATCGCCGAGTACGCCTACAACCGCAAGAAGACATTCGATGACCGCAAGTCCCCTTCGAGGTCGCTTCACGGCTTCAACCCATTGTCCCCATTGGACATTCTACCTCTACCTCTACAAGAGCGCACCAACCTCGACGCAAGTACCCGTGCAAGCTACATCAAAAAGATGCATGAAGATACAAGAAACACCATCGAGCGCCAAGTACAACGACTAGCGACCAAGCTCAACATCAACAAGCAACCCATGATCTTCAACATAGGCGATCTCATGTGGCTACACCTTCGCAAGGAACGCTTCCCTAACGAACGCAAGTCCAAACTTCTACCTCGAGCCGATGGACCCTTCAAGGTGTTAGCACGCTACAACAACAACGCCTACAAGCTCGACCTACCAAGCGACAAGTACAACGTGAGCGACACCTTCAACGTCAAAGACCTCTCGCCTTTCCATGGTGATGAAGATCTAGATCTGAGGTCGGATCCTTTGGAAGGGAGGGGATATGATGCGGAGCATCCTTCCATCATCCCCATGGACTCTACATCAACACATCCAACCCCACAAGGACCTATGACTCGAGCATGTGCAAGAGCTCTCGAAACCGAGGTGACATCACTCCTCTCACAATTCCCTTTCGATTCACATGAGACATGGTTACTACCTCAAACGGAAATGCTATGTATAATCAGGTACCAAGGAGTCAACAATGAAGAGGCTAGGAAGCAAGGAGAACCGGAAGCGGAAGACATGCGGGAAGACGGAGAGGAAAAGCACCAAGGACCAGGGTGGCGGACGATCCGGACGGCGTCTTAACGATCCGGACAGAGCCGGACGATCCGACCACGGTCCGGACGATCCGCTAAATCGATCAAGACTACTGAAGCTCCACCTCGAAGCCGGATCATCCGGACCCGTCCCGGATCATCCGACCTCCACCGGACATCCGCCCTCACGCGACCACTCACCGACCCTCCGGCTCATCCGGCCTCCACCCGGATCATCCCGACCAGCCCGGATCATCCAAACCTCGTCCGGATCATCCGCCAGCCATCACAAGCAGTGTTGGCTGAGCCCATGTACCCTTCGCCCCAACTCTATATATAGGACCCCATCTCCTCACTTTGAGACTTAGCATTGATTAGCTCATATTTGTGTGAGCCTCTGCTCATCCACTCGGTTACTTCTCCTCGAGATCAGACCTCCTGAGAAGATCCTCAATGATTCAAGACCACTATCCAGGGAAGAACATCAAGGCCTCCTCTTGGAGATGAACGGTTCCTTTGTATCCTTACCCTAGTTGACTATGTATCTTGTGGATCTCATGTGTGTATGTTGATCTAGCACTTGTGTGATCGATTCCTTGTTGGTCGAGTGATTCTCTCTTGCTTTCCCCGTGTTTCCCCTTGTGCTTCCGCGTGTTCTTCATGTTTCCTCCGTAGGATCCCCTCCAAACGTGAAAGATCGACGCTATAGGGTTCCACTCTACATCAAATGATCCGGAAGAGTACCTCTCATGGGCATTGAAGGTCGACAAAATCTTTCGTTTGCACAACTATGAGGAAGAGAAGAAGATAGCTATGGCATCACTTGAGTTCCAAGACTATGTGCTCATATGGTGGGAACAAGTCCTTGAGCGCCGACAAGCAAGGGGTGAACCTCCAATCACCACTTGGGCTCAAATGAAGGATGTCATGCGAGCACGTTTTGTGCCAACCTACTACAACCGCGATCTCTTCAAGAAGCTACAACTCCTCAAACAAGGAACAAAGAGTGTTGAAGAATACTACAAGGAAATGGAGATTGCCATGATTCGAGCCAATGTCACGGAGGATGATGAGCAAAGAATGGCACGATTCTTGAATGGACTCAATCATCCCATCAAGAAGATCGCCGACTTCCAACCCTATGCCAACCTCATTGAGCCCGTGCATCAAGCTACAAAGGCGGAACGCCAAGTGCAAGATGACTTCAAGTACGCCAAGTACTCCTCCAAGACCTACGGTTTCTCCAATAACCAAGCTTCAACAACCACTCCAACTTCGACATCAACCAAGCCTTCTCCGAGCAACGACGACAAGTCAAGTTACAAGAAAACTTCCACAAGTTCAAGTCGTCTTCCTCCTACTACAAGCAACTTCAAGCCGCGTGCTTCGTCATCTACTCCAACCGATGAGACCGTCAAGACAAGCTCCTTCAAGTGTTTCACTTGCGGCAGCCGAGGCCATAAGTCCTATGAATGCACAAACAAGCGCACCATGATCCTCAACGACGATGGCACCTACGACTCAATGAGTGAAGATGAAATGGAAGCTCTTGAGCAAGTGGCCATACACCGGCGAGTGAATGAAGATGAAGATGATAGAGTCTTTTGTGATGAGGATTCGAGCCCCGCTCTCGTTGTCTCCAAGGTCTTGACTCTTCAACATCAACAAGAAGAAGATCAACGATGCCACATCTTCCACACAAAGGCCGGCATCAATGGAAGGTCCGTCAAGGTCATCATCGACGGAGGTAGTTGCCACAACTTGGCAAGTGAAGAACCATGCTCCAAGCCTCAATTGGTCAAGAAAAAGCACCCGCACCCCTACAAGGTTCAATGGCTAAGTGACTCCGGCACTATACGAGTTGAGCATATGGTCCAAGTCTCCTTCAAAATAGGTGCATATGAGGACACTTTGGAGTGTGATGTGGTCCCAATGACCATTTGCCACCTCCTTCTTGGTCAACCATTGCAATTCGACCGTGGTGTCTTCCACAACGGGCGTACCAATCACTATAGTTTCAAGATGAAAGGGAAGGAATATGTGCTACGACCTATGTCTCCTAGTCAAGTGATAGCCGACAAGAAAGCCACCCACCATAGAGAGAAGAGTGAGAAAGTGAGCCACCAAAACATGAGTGAGAGTAACAAGCCACACTTGAGCGCCTCTTCGCCTAGAGAGAAAAACCTCATACTATTTGCCACAAAAAGTGAGATGAGAGAAGTGTGTGAGAACCCATCGAGTGTGATGCACTTTGTCCTTGTGTGCAAGGATGGAGAACCAAAAACTAACACCACTCACGAGCTACCTTTGGTCTTTCAATCTCTTTTGCAGGAATTTCTGGATGTTTTCCCCGATGAGTTACCTCCGGGCCTACCTCCTCTTCGAGGCATTGAGCATCGAATCAACCTCATCCCCGAAGCGCCACTTCCAAAATAAGCTCCATACCGTGTCAATCTCGAAGAAACCAAGGAGATTCAATGGCAAGTTGATGCGGAGCATCCTTCGGTCATCCCCATGGACCTACCATCGCCTCACCAAGCCTCAAGAGGACCCATGACTAGAGCACGTGCTAGAGCTCTCGAGACCGAGGTGACTTCTCTCCTAAATGATATTTCATATGACCCTCTCGAGACATGGCTACTACCTAAGTCCGATACACTATGCATGATTAGGTGTCAAGAAGAACCTCCCGAGGATGCACGTGAAGATGGACAAGCTGCCCACCTGTGGATGAAGAGAACCAAATGAAACGGACAAGTTCACCCTCCAGCCTCGGACATCCGCCTGCACTTTGACATCCGCCCCGAGACGCCAACACAACAGCCGCAGCTCAGCCACAAAGACTACAGGGCCAGGACATCCGGCCTCCCACGTAGCCCCAGAAATCCGGCCCTCTGCCTAGAAATCCGGCGCCCTGCACCAGAGACTACAGAAGGTTGCCCAGCCAACCCGGACATCCGGCCACCAGCCCGGACGTCCGCCTCACATGAAGCCCCTGACATCCGCCCGACGCCCGACATCCGCCTCACCAAGCAGAATAGTGAAGGGCCGAAGCCCATGTACCCTTTCGCCCCCGTAGACTATATATACTGCATCCCCTTCCTCTTTCTAGGGTTAGCATTGGATTAGCTCATATTTGTGTGAGAGCCTTTGCTCATCCACTTGGATACTTCTCCTCGGAGATCACGACCTCTTCGGAGAAGATCCCCCAAGCGGATTCAAGACCCCTTCTAGGGAAGAACATAAAGGCCTCCTTTTGGAGAAGAACGGTTCCTTTGTATCCTTACCTTTGTTGACTTTGGATCTTGTGGATCTCTTATGTGTGTGGTGATCTAGCACTTGTGTGATCAATTCCTTGTTGGTTTAGTGATTTTCTCTCGTTTTCCCCCGTGTTTCCTTTTGTGCTTCCGCGTGTTCTTCGTGATTCCCCGTAGGATCCACTCCAAACGTGAAAGATCGACGCTATAGGGTTCCACCCTACATCATCTTGGTATCATGAGCCACGTTGATCACGTTTTTGGAGCTCCTACCCCTCTTTTTCTAGCTTGATTTTGTTGATTTCATCCTAAATACGAAAATCCCCACCAAAAATAGCCCCCAAATTTTTTTGTGATTTGTTGGTGTGATGAAATTTTGTTGGATTTGGTCCATGGATTTGTGTTGGTGCATCTGGATCTAGCCTTCCCCACCCTCCCCACCCTTTTCCATCCGCCAATTCGTCCGAATTTTGCCCCGGAGTTGCAATTTTCCCCGTGGAGTTCTTCGTGTTCGTCCCCGATCCAGAGCCCGGACATCCGACCCGTGTCCCCCGGACATCCGGAGCCCGGACATCCGGCAGCTAGCCCGGACATCCGGCCCCTGGAAATAGCAACTCCAACACCACGCGCCCATTTCCCCATACCTTCGCCCAATTTTGGCACGGTGCCCAAGCTCACTTCCGCAAATTCCCAAAGTTTCCAAAAACACCACCACCATTCACCACTATCTCCTATGCCGATTTTGATGCATCTTGGTCTTTGAGATTTTGAGTTGTGGTTCCCGTGTCCTATTGTGTTTCGGCTATATAGGTACGGTTCGACGTCTTCATCACCACCGCTCACCTCCATCGACTACTCAACATTGCCAAGGACGGTAACTTCGACGACATCTTTGTCATAACTTGCAATTGCATTGATACCCCACATGGCCTTACTTTTGCGTAGCTTACCCATCGAGACGGGAACCAAGCTAGCTATTGAGTATTGCCGGCAACGTGACTTGTGCACATTTAGTGATCATACTCCATAGCATACATACCATACCATAGTGGTGCATATCTTGGGATCCACTTGTATGTCACAAAGTTGTCATAGCGTACACAATTGCTATCTTGGTTCGTGAAGTTTTGCATGAGAAAAGAGCTCAAAAGTGAAAGAGCCAAACAAGCTTTTAAGCAAAGAGGAAAGATAAGCAAAGAGCTTAAGAGCAAGAACCATAGCAACATACTACATTAAGATTGTCATATTGGATCGTCTTGGATCATTGCACCGAAATACCATACACATAGCATACTTGGAATTGAGATCGTTGCATTTTTGCATAGTAGGTTGTGCACAAGTTTGCGTATCCGCCTATTGTGCAATCGTGCTAGCGTCTCTCTAGTATTGTGCAACAAGAGCATTTTCGTGGATTCCACATTTTGGCACACTTTTGGTTTGCACAATCCCATTTATCTTTTTGCGTGTGTGTTTCCGTGTACCCATACTAGCTTGGTCTACTTGTTGCATTTGCAAATTTGTGAATCTTTTCCAACATTATTGAAGCTCACTTACTATTGCATCAAATTTTATGCCACCATCCTAACCAAGCTCCACCAAAAGCTTTTACTTATGTACGTGTGAGAACCGACAAGGATTGGTACCAATAGTGCTATTTCATTGTCCACATTTGAGTGAACTGGATTCATCTTCAACATCCGTCAAAGGTACATTGGTATTAGTTCTTCTCATTCTACCACTCACATTTTGCTTGAAATGATGGATAGGCCAAGTACTTCTACAAACCCACTCTTCATCGAGCAAGACGACGACATGTCATCATACGTCACCAAGAGCCACCTCTTTGGCGCACAACGAGCTCTACATCAAGAGCAACAAGCAATGAACGACCGCATCAACAACCTCGCCACCGACTTGCGACTCTCCGAGCAACGTACAAAAGACTACTTCGACAACAAGCTCGACGGCACAAGCAAGAGAACGATGCAAGAATGGACGAGATCCGAGCCTTGTTGGTGAACCGGCCTCCTTCTACATCCTCATACTCAAGACGGAGCCATTCAAGTCGCCACTCCGACGACTCCTTCTCCGGCTCATGTACACATGTGGAAACGATATCTCCTCTATAGAGGACAAAATTTTTGGGGCAATCAAGCAAAAAGCGCACGACAAAATGAAGTACTTTCAAGAACTGCCATAGAATGGACAGATGTTCACTAAAACGGTAATAATTTTGTCATTCGGAGTCTGTGTCGGACCCATAAGTACTCAAGCTGCTCGCGGCGAGCGCGCGAATCCAAAAAATACTCCACGCTTCCGCCAGGAGGGCCGGAGTACCCTCGAATTCAGCCTTAAGTAGGACATTTTGGCCCTGAAAGTCAATCATTCGTCGCTGTTTTTCGGACAAGTTTCTGAACCCATTGGCACTTCCTTTTGAAGGAAATTCGAGATATTATGTTGCTTATAGACATTAGCCCCCTGGTAGGGACAAACGTACCTTTCTGCAGATGCTCTATGATCCGGGCAATCTCATTTGGTAGTAAATTGAAGAAAATCCAGTGGCAATATGCGATATTCTCCTTGTTTTCGCCGGATGGCATGCTGTAACTCATGCACGTGAAAGCCAAGAACAAAAGGGCATTCCTGGCATCGGTTAATATATATGTGGAAACGATATCTCCTCTATAGAGGACATGAAATTTTGGGGCAATCAGGCAAAAAGCGCACGAGAAAATGAAGTACTTTCAAGGACTGTCATAGAATGGACAGATGTTCACTAAAACGGTCATAATTTTGTCATTCACAGTCCGTGTCGGACCCATAAGTACTCAAACTGCTTGCGGCGAGCGCGCGTGATGAGGACATGACTACCTTGGATAAGACCAAAAATATTGCATACATGCATATTTGTCAGGTGATTTCTAGTGCAAATTATTCAAAAATATATTTATGTTATCCAGAACAAAAATACTTCACATACTTTTGTGTTTTGTCTAATTACAGGTGTATGGGACATTTGTACAATCCACATACGAATATAAGGGAAAAGGAGAAGTTCAGGTGCTGTTCAAAAAGTCTTCTCACATCACTTTTGGGCCAAGAGAAGATAGAGTCCAAGTCTCTCACGTTCTGGATTCAGATTCTGACTGCACAGACATACCTGACTCAAAACGCCAACAACTTTTTCATACGAACTCCGAATTGGGTGATTCTTTTTTTATTGGAAAGTAGATTTCATGCTCTTTCCAGCAGAATTGGAATCACCATAAAATCCGTACGGAGCGTTGAGTTATGGACAAAATAATCTGACGCTGCACCAGAATCCGAGTCAAACTACAAGTCCAAAGGTGTTACGTCATCTCCACTTGGGCCCATTGGCCTTGTAGGACCTAGGGTTAGTTTTAGGCTGCCTTGGGACGTCCTCCCACCTCCTTGGCCGCCACCCCTTGCTCCTATATAAGTAGATTCATCTAGTAGCTTTTCCCTTGGGATTTGTTTAGTTAAAAGTTAGCCAACGCACTGTATTTTGCTTGTGTCCAACCACTGCACCAAAACCGCTTTCGATCCCCACCTTTATCAATACTTCATATATATTCGCAATATTCAGATTGCTTTATCATATTCTTGCTTGTTCTTCGATTGCTTGCAGGAATAGACCTTCGTGGTCAGGTTGATCATGCTCCGGCGTGGTCAATAACCTCTCGGAGTTGGTTTAGTGATTGCTAAGGCGCAACGTCGTGCACGTTTGTAGTCGGATCGTCAAAGTCGTCTCCATCAAATCGATAGTTATCATCTCATCGAAAGATTGGGACACCCCGTGATGTAGGGTGGAACCCTAATTCGTCGATCTTTCACGTTTGGAGGGGATCCTACCGGGGAAACACGAAGAACACGCGGAAGCACGAGGGGAAACGCGGGGAAAACGAGGGAGGAACACTCAACCAACAAGGAATCGATCACACAAGTGCTAGATCAACATACACACATGAGATCCACAAGGTACATAGTCAACTAGGGTAAGGATACAATGATAGAGGCGGAGGTGTCCCGTCTTTCGATGAGATGGTGGATTTCGCTTTGGTGGAAGTGACTTTGACGATTCGACTACGAGCGTGCGAGGACGTCGCGCCTTAGCAATCGCTAAACCAACTCCGAGAGGTTATTGACCACGCCGGAGCACGATCAACCTGACCACGAGGGTCTGTTTCCTGCGAGCCAACGAAGAACAAGCAAGAAACTGAGATTGCAATCTGGATATTGCGAATATAAGATGAAAGCTTTATTGATCAATGTGGGGTTCTGTGGACGCTTTGTCCGGTCGTTGAACACAAACGGCACGCCGGGTTGCAGCTATGGCTAACTTTAATCTAAACAAAACCCAAAGTCTAAACGGTGCCCTAAGGGCTGTATATATGGAGGAAGAGGGGTGAATTTCGTGGCCCTTGGTGGAGGGGTCCAAACTAACCCTATCTCTTGTTTCCCCACACATACGGACTCTAAAAATAGCCTATACTAATGTATTTCGAAATTACATGGGCCTGGCCCAATAATAAGGTGACACAAAGACCTAGAATAGCCTCTGGACGAAATTTATGAAGTGGCATCTTGTATATTTCGTCCAAGGCTTCATGCACTCATTATGGTGGCTTCAAAGTCCTGAAATCATCACTTGTAACCCCATTCTTGTCCTCTTGCGCATGCCATCATCTCCATGCTTGTTCTTGCTCCAATGTTCATCCTTCTCCAAGCTAGGCCCTTCATTTGTAAGCAAAACAAATGTATCCACTTTAGGCAAGATCATATTCTCATGAACATTAGAATCATTACCAAGAAACGAAAGTACCGTAATTTAGTTGGCGCATGCGCGAGCTCTAGTAATTGGTCCAAGATGTATAGCAGCAGGGCTGTGGGTGTAACAATGGTATTGATGTCCTCATCATCCTCCCTTCTTGAAATGAAGTCGCCCTCGACGGAAGTTCATCTTCCTCACCCAAATATGGCTTCAAATCTGCAATGTTAAAAGTGGACTAACCCCAAAATCTGCAGCAGCTCAAGTTTATATGCATTATCATTTACTTTTTCCAACACCTTAAAGGGACCAGCAGACGTGGCATTAGCTTTGATTTGCAAAAATCAGAAATCTATCCTTACGCAAATGTAACCAAACAAGATCTCCTGTGCAAACACAACATGTTTTCTACCCTTATCTCCAGCAAGTTTATATTTAGCATTCATACGCTCAATGTTTTCCTTAGTTAACTCATGCAATTTTAAAATCAATTCAGCACGTTCTTTAGCATCAAAATTAACCTTCCCCGAAGATGGAAGAGGTAACAAATCAATAGGTGCACGAGGTAGGAAACCATACACAACTGCAAAAGGGCACATCTTAGTAGTAGAATGCAATGAACGATTATAAGCAAATTCAATATGAGGCAAGCATTCCTCCCACATTTTCTTATTATTCTTTAGAACAGCCCTAAGCATAGTAGACAATGTTCTATTGACTACTTCAGTTTGTCCATCAGTTTGGGGGTGACAAGTAGTACTAAAAAGCAGTTTAGTCCCCAACTTAGCCCATAAACATCTCCAAAAGTGGCTAAGAAATTTAGTATCACGATCTGAAACAATAGTATTTGGCACACCATGCAAGCTTAATAATTTCACGAAAGAACAAATCAGCAACATTGACAAAGATCATCGCTTTTATGACATGGTAAAAGTGTGCCATTTTCAAGAATCTATCCACGACAACAAATATGCTATCCTCCCTTCTTTGTTCTAGGTAAACCTAAAACAAAGTCCATAGATATATCCTCCCAAGGAACACTAGGTACAGTGCAAAGGCATATATAAACCATGAGGATTGAGTCGTGACTTAGCTTTTTGACATGTAGTGCAATGAGCAATAAAACGCTCAACATCCCGCCTCATCTTTGGCCAAAAGAAATGTGTAGCAAGTACGCCCTCCGCCTTCTTCACGCCAAAGTGTCCCATTAGTCCTCCTCCATGCGCCTCCGCAACAACAAAAGATGAACGGAGCTAGCTGGAATGCATAGCTTGTTAGCACGAACACAAATCCATCATTAACGACAAACTTGTTCCATGTTCTTCCTTCTTTACAATTCTGCAATACATCTTTAAAATCAGCATCATGCACATATTGATCTTTGATGGTCTCCAAACCAAATATTTTGAAGTCAACTTGTGAAAGCATAGTATAGCGACGAGACAATGCATCAAGAATAACATTTTCTTTACCCTTCTTGTGTTTAATGACATAAGGAAAGTCTCAATGAATTCAACCCATTTAGCAAGTCTACGATTCAGTTTAGCTTGACTTTTAATATGTTTCAAAGATTCATGATCGAATGTATAACAAATTCTTTGGGCCATAAATAATGTTGCCATGTTTCTAAAGTCCTAACAAGAGCATATAATTCTTTATCATAAGTAGAGTAATTCAGACTAGGCCCACTCAATTTTTCCAAAAGTATGCAACAGGTTTGCCATCTTGTAATAACACACCTCCTAATCCAATTCCACTAGCATCACATTCAAGCTCAAAAGTCTTATTAAAATCAGAAGTTGGAGTAAAGGAGCATGTGTCAACTTAGCCTTCAATACCGTGAAGGCTTCTTCCCGTATGCGGTACCCCAAACAAAAGGCACATCCTTCTTTGTAAGCTCGTTGAGAGGTGCAGCAATGGTGCTGAAATCTCTCACAAAACGCCTATAGAAACCAGCGAGGCCAAGGAAACTCCTCACTTGTGTGACCGCTTTGGGCTGCGCCAACTCTCAATAGCTTCAATCTTGGCTTTATCAACTTCAATTCGCCGTGGAGTAACAACATAGCTAAGAAAAGATACTCGGTCGGTGCAAAAGGTGCACTTCCCAAGTTTAGCAAACAAACGGCATCACGAGAGCATTAAAACATCACTTAAATGTTCCAAATGTTCTTCCAAAGATTTGCTATAAATCAAGATATCATCAAAATAGACTACCACAAATCATCCAATGAAAGCACGAAACTTCGCTCATTAATCTCATGAAAGTACTAGGTGCATTAGTTAACCCAAAAGGCATGACTAACCACTCATATAATCCAAACTTAGTTTTAAATGCTGTTTTCCATTCATCTCCCAATTTCATACGAATTTGATGGTATCCACTACGCAAATCAACTTTGGAGAATATTGTAGAGCCACTCAATTCATCAAGCATATCATCTAGCCTAGGAATAGGGTGACGATAACTAATAGTAATATTATTAATGCCTCTACAATCAACACACATACGTGATGTACCATCCTTTTTCGCACTAGAATAATAGGAACAAAGACAAGGACTAAGGGATTCGCAGATATAACCTTTGTCGAGCAGCTCCTCGTGATTGACGATAATCTCCTTCGCCTCCTCCGGATTGGTACGGTATGGTGCATGGTTGGGTAATGATGCACCGAATTAAATCAATTTGATGCTCAATCCTCGAATAGGTGGTAATCCTGTGGCACGCCTTGTGGAAAGACGCAATAACTCCCGCAAAATGTTAGTGACAAAGGTGGCAAAGAGGAAGGCACGCCCTCGAATGAAAATAATGCCTCTTTGCACACAAAAGCATAGCAAACAGATTTGCTAAAATCTAGCTCATCAATATCAGATTTGGTGGCAAGTAAACATGCACTTTTCAATTTAATTTCGTATAACAAGAGATGGTTTATTATTAGGCTTCATGTGTTGCTCAAATTCCTTTGCCACAATCTGATTTTCACTCTTATTTTTCTCTTGTTTTGCTTTATTAGCTCTATTAATATCATCTTTCAAAATGGAATCAGAGTCATAGGAAGCAAAGTAATATTTTTATTCTTATGAACAAGAGTATATCGATTGTTTCTACCATGGTGTACAGAATTTTTATCAAATTGCCATGGTCTACCAAGTAATAAGGAACATGCTTGCATAGGTACCACATCACAATCAACATAATCAGCATATGTAGAGATACTAAAATGCACACTAACAAAGACGTGTTACCTTAACCTTGCCGCTGTTGTTGAACCATTGGATGTACTAAGGATGTGGATGTGGTCTTGTGGTGAGAGATAGCTTCTCCACCATCTCCATGCTAGCCAAGTTGTTGCAGCTCCTCCATCTATGATGACGCTAATAGAACATTCCTTCACAACTCCCTTTGTATGGAACAAATTATGCCTCCGATTTTGCTCACTTGTGTTACTCGCACACTCAAAACACGCTGAGCAACTAAACATTCATACCACAAGATCTTCAAAGAGCCATGTATTGTGTCTCATGATCGTAATCATCTCCACCGTGTTCCTCATGTGTAATAAGAGCCAAAGTCTCTCATCATAGTCACTAGCGGACTCATACCCACCATCCTCAAGAGCAATCATCACACGCTGAGATTTGCATTCTCTCAAAAATGTCCTCTTCCTTACAACGACGACAAATAATATCACTTCGTGCCTCTGCTGACGCCATGGAAGAAGAAGAGCTCAGGCAGTCCCGCAGTGTGCTCTTGGCGATAGTGGTGGTTGTGCCCGCTTTCTTGTATCACGGTTGGAGGTGGCACCAAGGAGGTGATGGTGCAGTGGAAGTAGATGATGCACGTGGTGTCCATGATGAAGGTCGACCTGCAGAAAAGTTAGTGCGCGCCAATGCCTGTCGATCCTGCACTTCACGTTCAGCTTTACAAGCAAGATGCAATGATGCGGAGCATCCTATGGACATCTGATGTAGGGTGGAACCCTAATTCGTCGATCTTTCACGTTTGGAGGGGATCCTACGGAGGGAACATGAAGAACGCGCGGAAGAACGAGAGGAAATCACGGGGAAGAACGGGAGAGACACTCAACTGACAAGAGATCAATCACACAAGGTCTAGATCATCGAAGCACGAGTGATACATGGTCCAAAATCAACAAAGGAAAGATACAAAGGTAGCCGTTCTTCTCCCGGAGGAGGTCTTGAATCCACGAGGGGATCTTCCCTTAGAGGGGTCTTGAATCCGATGGATCTTCTCCTAGACAGAGGTCCTGATCTCCGTGGAGAAGTACCGGTGGATGAGCAAAGGCTCTCACACACAAATATGGGCTAATCCAATGCTAAGTCTCAAAGTGAGGAGATGGGGTCCTATATATAGAGTTTGGGGCGAAGGGGTACATGGGCTCAGCCCAACACGCGCGCGCAGGCGCTGGCCGGATGATCCGGACGAGGGTCCGGATGATCCGGGCTGGTCCGGATGATCCGGGTGGAGTCCCGGATGAGCCGGAGGGTCGGCTGGTGGCGGCGACGGGCCGGATGTCCGGCTGGAGGTCCGGACGTCCGGGCGGGGTCCGGATGATCCGGCTTCAGCGTGGAGGTTCTGTTGCCTTCGGTGGAGTTAGCCGGATCGTCCGGACCGGGTCCGGATCATCCGGCTCGTCCGGATCGTCCGGCCTCTTTCCGGATCGTCCGCCTCTCTCGGGTCCTTGTTGCTTTCTCCTCTCCGCCTTCACGATGTCTTCCGCTCGATTCTCCTTGCTTCCTAGCCTCTTCATGGTCGACTCCTTGGTGCCCGAGTATGCATAGAGTTTCCGCTGAGGTAGTAACCATGTCTCATGTGAATCAAGGAGAGTTGTGAGAGGAGTGATGTCACCTCGGTTTCAAGAGCTCTTGCACGTGCTCGAGTCATCGGTCCTTGTGGTGTTGTAGGTGTTGATGTAGCGCCCATGGGGATGATGGAAGGATGCTCCACATCATATCCCTCCTTCAAAGGATCCGACTCGAATCTAGTTCTTCATCACCATGGAAAGGCGAGAGGTCTTTGACGTTGAAGGTGTCGCCACGCTGTACTTGTTGCTTGGTAGGTCGAGCTTGTAGGCGTTGTTGTTGTAGCGCATAACACCTTGAAGGGTCCATCGGCTCGAGGTAGAAATTTGACTTGCTCGCTGGGGAAGCTGCCTTGCGAAGGTGTAGCCACACGAGATCGCCTATGTTGAAGATCATGGGTTGCTTGTTGATGTTGAGCTTGGTCACTAGTCATTGTACTTGGCGCTCGATGGTGTTTCTTGTATCTTCATGCATCTTCTTGATGTAGCTTGCACGAGCACTTGCGCCGAGGTTGGTGCGCTTTGTAGAGGTAGAGGTAGGATGTCCAATGGGGACAATGGGTTGAAGCCATAGACGACCTCGAATGGGGACTTGCTTGGTCGTCGAATGTCTTGCGCGGTTGTAGGCGATTTCGGCGATGGGTAGACACGCCCCACTCCTTGATGTTCTTCTTGATCAACACGCCAAGTAGAGTGGAGAGCGTCTGTTTGTCACCTCCGCTTGGCCGCCGGTTTGAGGATGGTATGCGGAGGAGAACAAGAGCTTGATTCCGAGCTTGGCGCAAAGAGTTTTCCAAAAGTAACTCAAGAACTTGACGTCATGGTCGGAGACGATTGACTTTGGTACTCCAAGGAGGCGCAAGATTTCCTACAAAATAGATTTGCAATATGTGAAGCATCGCTCTACTTTGTTGCAAGGAATGAAATGTGCCATTTTGGAAAATCTGTCCACAACAACAAATACGGAGTCCTTTCCATTTTGAGTTCTAGGCAAACCAAGTACAAAGTCCATGCTAATGTCTTCCCAAGGTTGATAAGGAATAGGAAGAGGCATGTAAAGACCATGAGATTGAGCTTTTGACTTAGCTTTATGCATGTAGAACATCGGTGGTGAAACGTGGAACGGCTTTAAACATCTTTGGCCCAAAGTTGTTCTTGGGGAGCGTGGCGAAAAGTCTTGTCACGTCCAAAGTGTCCCATGAGTCCACCGCCATGAGCCTCTTGCAAAAGGAGCAAACGAAGAGAAGACTCGGGATGCAAAGTTTGTTAGCTCTCATAAGATAACCGCCCTTAAGGTAATATTGTTCCCAAGATGTATGCGTCAAACATTTAGCATAATGATGTGCAAAAGATGGATCACTAGCATACAAATCTTTGATGTGCTCAAAACCAATAACATTCAACTCAAGTTGGGTGACAAGCGTACATATGCGTGAAAGTGCATCGGCAACTACATTTTCCTTGCCCTTAATGTACTTGATCACATATGGAAAAGATTCAATAAATTCACTCCATTTAGCATGTCGCTTGTTCAATTTAGTTTGACCTTTTAAGTACTTAAGCGTTTCATGATCGGTGTGGATGACAAACTCATGAGGTTTAAGATAATGTTCCCAAACATGTAGCACACGCACTAAAGCATACAATTCTTTGTCATACACGGGATAGTTAATTGAGCACCGGAGAGTTTTTCACTAAAATAAGCAATGACTCGTTTTTCTTGCATTAAAACTCTGATAGAGGCAACGGTGTCCCGTCTTTCGATGAGATGGTGGATTTCGCTTTGGGAAGTCGACTTTGACGATCCGACTACGAACGGCGAGGACGCCGCGCTTTAGCAATCGCTAAACCAACTCCGAGAGGTTATTGACCACGCCGAGCACGATCAACTCGACCACGAGGGTCTGCTTCTCGCGAGCAAACGAAGAACAAGCAAGAAACCGAGATTGCAACTGGATATTGCGAATATAAGATGAAAGCTTTATTGATCAAGGTGGGGTTCTGTGACGCTTTGTCCGGTCGCTGAACACAAACGGCACGCGGGTTGCAGCTATGGCGAACTTTTGATCTAAACAAAACCTAAGTCTAAACGGTGCCCTAAGGGCTGTATATATGGAGGAAGAGGGGTGAATTTCGTGGCCCTTGGTGGAGGGGTCCAAACTAACCCTATCTCTTGTTTCCCCACACATACGGACTCTAAAAATAGCCTATACTAATGTATTTCGAAATTACATGGGCCTGGCCCAATAATAAGGTGACGAAGACCTAGAATAGCCTATGGACTAATATTATGAAGTGGCATCTTGTATATTTCGTCCAAGGCTTCATGCACTCCTTATGGTGGCTTCAAAGTCCTGAAATCATCACTTGTAACTCCGTTTGATCCCTCATGCATGCCATCAACTCCATGTGTGTTCTTGCTCCAATGTTCATCCTTCTCCAAGCTAGGCCCTTCATTTGTAAGCAAAACAAATGTATCCAATTTAGGCAGCATTATATTCTCATGAACATTAGAATCATTACCAAGAAACGAAAGTACCGGTAATTTAGTTGGCGCGCGAGCTCTAGTAATTGGTCCAAGATGTATAGCAGCAGGGCTGTGGGTGTAACAATGGTATTGATGTCCTCATCATCCTCCCTTCTTGAAATGAAGTCGCCCTCGACGGCAGCTCATCTTCCTCACCCAAATATGGCTTCAAATCTGCAATGTTAAAAGTGGACTAACCCCAAAATCTGCAGCAGCTCAAGTTTATATGCATTATCATTTACTTTCTCCAACACTTTAAAGGGACCAGCGCACGTGGCATTAGCTTTGATTTGCGCAAATCAGAAATCTATCCTCACGCAAATGTAACCAAACAAGATCTCCAGTGCAAACACAACATGTTTTCTACCCTTATCTCCAGAAGTTTATATTTAGCATTCATACGCCAATGTTTTCCTTAGTTAACTCATGCATTTTTAAAATCAATTCAGCACGTTCTTTAGCATCAAAATTAACCTTGTCCAAGATGGAAGAGGCAATAAATCAATAGGTGCACGAGGTAGGAAACCATACACAATTTCAAAAGGGCACATCTTAGTAGTAGAATGCAATGAACGATTATAAGCAAATTCAATATGAGGCAAGCATTCTTCCCACATTTTCTTATTATTCTTCAAAACAGCCCTAAGCATAGTAGACAATGTTCTATTGACTACTTCAGTTTGTCCATCGCTTGGGGGTGACAAGTAGTACTAAAAAGTAGTTTAGTCCCCAACTTAGCCCATAAACATCTCCAAAAGTGGCTAAGAAATTTAGTATCACGATCTGAAACAATAGTATTTGGCACACCATGCAAGCTTAATAATTTCACGAAAGAACAAATCAGCAACATTAACAAAGATCATCGCTTTTATGACACGGTATAAAGTGTGCCATTTTCGAGAATCTATCCACGACAACAAATATGCTATCCTCCCTTCTTTGTTCGAGGTAAACCTAAAACAAAGTCCATAGATATATCCTCCCAAGGAACACTAGGTACAGTGCAAAGGCATATATAAACCATGAGGATTGAGTCGTGACTTAGCTTTTTGACATGTAGTGCAATGAGCAACAAAACGCCAACATCCCGCCTCATCTTTGGCCAAAAGAAATGTGTAGCTAGTATATCCTCGCCTTCTTCACGCCAAAGTGTCCCATTAGTCCTCCTCCATGCGCCTCCTGCAACAACAAAAGACTAACGGAGCTAGCTGGAATGCATAGCTTGTTAGAACGAAATGTAAATCCATCATTAATGACTAACTTGTTCCATGTTCTACCTTCTTTACAATTCTGCAATACATCTTTAAAATCAGCATCATGCACATATTGATCTTTGATGGTCTCCAAACCAAATATTTTGAAGTCAAGTTGTGAAAGCATAGTATAGCGATTTAGACAATGCATCAAGAATAACATTTTCTTTACCCTTCTTGTGTTTAATGACATAAGGGAAAGTCTCAATGAATTCAACCCATTTAGCATGTCTACGATTCAGTTTAGCTTGACTTTTAATATGTTTCAAAGATTCATGATCGTAATGTATAACAAATTCTTTGGGCCATAAATAATGTTGCCATGTTTCTAAAGTCCTAACAAGAGCATATAATTTTTATCATAAGTAGAATAATTCAGACTAGGCCCACTCAATTTTTCGTAAAAGTATGCAACAGGTTTGCCATCTTGTAATAACACACCTCCTAATCCAATTCCACTAGCATCACATTCAAGCTCAAAAGTCTTATTAAAATCAGAAGTTGGAGTAAAGGAGCATGTGTCAACTTAGCTTTCAATACCGTGAAGGCTTCTTCCGTATGGTACCCCAAACAAAAGGCACATCCTTCTTTGTAAGCTCGTTGAGAGGTGCAGAATGGTGCTGAAATCTCTCACAAAACGCCTATAGAAACCAGCGAGGCCAAGGAAACTCCTCACTTGTGTGACCGCTTTGGCTGCGCCAACTCTCAATAGCTTCAATCTTGGCTTTATCAACTTCAATTCCTCGTGGAGTAACAACATAGCCAAGAAAAGATACTCGGTCGGTGCAAAAGGTGCACTTCCCAAGGTTACCAAACAAACGCATCACGAGAGCATTAAAACAGCACGAATGTTCCAAATGTTCTTCCAAAGATTTGCTATAAATCAAGATATCATCAAAATATACTACCACAAATCGTCCAATGAAAGCACGAAACTTCGCTCATTAATCTCATGAAAGTACTAGGTGCATTAGTTAACCCAAAAGGCATGACCAACCACTCATATAATCCAAACTTAGTTTTAAATGCTGTTTTCCATTCATCTCCCAATTTCATACGAATTTGATGGTATCCACTACGCAAATCAACTTTGGAGAATATTGTAGAGCCACTCAATTCATCAAGCATATCATCTAGCCTAGGAATAGGGTGACGATAACTAATAGTAATATTATTAATGCCTCTACAATCAACACACATACGTGACGCACCATCCTTTTTCGCACTAGAATAATAGGAACAGACAAGGACTAAGGGATTCGCAGATATAACCTTTGTCGAGCAGCTCCTCAGATTTGACGATAATCTCCTTCGCCTCCTCCGGATTGTTACGGTATGGTGCACGGTTGGTAACGATGCACCGGAATTAAGTCAATTTGATGCTCAATCCTCTAATAGGTGGTAATCCTGTGGCACGCCTTGTGGAAAGACGCCAATAACTCCCCGCAAAATGTTAGTGACAAGGGGCAAAGAGGAAGGCACGCCCTAATGAAAATAATGCCTCTTTGCACACAAAAGCATAGCAAACAGATTTGCTAAAATCTAACTCATCAATATCAGATTTGGTGGCAAGTAAAACGCATTTTGTTTTGTTTTGTGCATGTGGGATACTTGGACTTGGTTCGACTTCCACTTCACGTGAGTTGACCATTCGAGCTCTTGAGAGCGCAGCCTCATACTTCTACCACCACTCGCTTCTACACCGCCTTTGCTTCCACTTCCGCATTGTGAAGAATGCACAAGGACACACTTTCACGGACATCCTTCTTGAGCTTTGATATTGTGGATCATACTCATGTGTTGCTTGCACCATTTGCACGCATGTTAGAGATATTTCTTTCTACCATGATTGCCACATTCCCATGCTTCATGACATATATACCTTGTGTGTTGCACCCAATTTTGGACTACTACTATCATATGGTTGGTTGCACCAATATCATTTCTTCACATATGCCATGTCACTTTGCTTGTCAAATGTTTGACTTGATTGCCTCACACATCTAACAATTGCTCTTTCCATTGTGTTGAGTGCCACAATATCTTCACTACACCCTATGCACGTTATGCTTGGATTGTCTTGCACTTGCCCCATGTGTTTAGACATTTCACTATATTTGGTGTTGTGAATGACTTTATGCCTTCCATAGACCGCTCATTGAGCTCTTTATGCATGCTTGCTATGACCTTGAGGTAGATGCTTGTTCACTTATCACATATATTTGCATCTTCACTCCCATTTGCATGCTTGTTCCCATGATATACTTGATTGCTTCAATTTATATGCTCAAATGCCATGCCACACTTTTTGTCAAACCATATGCTATGCTTGATGACAACACTTGTTGGGTGAATCACCCTTGAATACTTGGTTTTGCTTTACGACAACCACATTTGTTTTTCCAAGTTCTTGTTATCTTTGCTAATTTTGAAGGAATTACAAGACGGTGCGACATTGAGAGTGCCCATTTGGAACTACAAGATGACGTAATGCTTGGTGATCGCCCACTACACGATTTACGCCATCTTTCCCATGGTGATTTGGATTTCATCCGAGGTCGGATCTTTCCCAAGGGGAGGGATGATGCGGAGCATCCTATGGACATCACCATGTCAAGAGTTCGCTTGGCAAGTGACACGCCACATCTACTTCACATACTCAAAGGTGAATCTTCTCCTTACGTGCTCACTTGACACTCTCGAGGATGGTATACTACTTGACACTCCTTACGCAGTGCATGCATAGGTACCGATAGAGGCAAAGGTGTCCCGCCTTCGATGAGATGGTGGATTTTGCTTTGGTGGAAGTCGACTTTTGACGATCCGACCACGAAGGCAAGCGAGGACGCCGCGCCTAGCAATCGCTAAACCAACTCCGAGAGGTTATCACCACGCCGAGCACGATCAACTCGACCACGAGGGTCTATTTCCCGCGAGCAAATGAAGAACAAGCAAGAAACCGAGATTGCAACTGATATTGCTAATATAAGATGAAAGCTTTATTGATCAAGGTGGGGTTTTGTGACGCCTTTGTCGTCGTTGAACACAAACGGCACGCCAATAGCTATGGCGAACTTTTGATCTAAACAAAACCCAAAGTCTAAACGGTGCCCTAAGGGCTATATATGGAGGAAGAGGTGAATTTCGTGGCCCTTGGTGGAGGGGTCCAAACTAACCCTATCTCTTGTTTCCCACACATACGGACTCAAAAATAGCCTATACTAATGTATTTCGAAATTACATGGGCCTGGCCAATAATAAGGTGACGAGACATAGAATAGCCTCCGACGAAATTTATGAAGTGGCATCTTGTATATTTCGTCCAAGGCTTCATGCACTCATTATGGTGGCTTCAAGTCCCCAAATCATCACTTGTAACTCCATTCTTGTCCTCTAGCGCATGCCATCATCTCCATGCTTGTTCTTGCTCCAATGTTCATCCTTCTCCAAGCTAGGCCCTTCATTTGTGCAAAACAAATGTATCCAATTTAGGCAGCATCATATTCTCATGAACATTAGAATCATTACCAAGAAACAAAAGTACCGGTAATTTAGTTAGCGGCGCGAGCTCTATTAATTGGTCCAAGAGTGTATAGGCATGGTGTAATAATTGTATTGATGTCCTCATCGTATTGTCGGACCTTCACGGATGTCAAGGAGGAGTGCCCAATGAACGACTACACCATCCGCGAGGGAAGCGGAAGAGAAGACGGAAGAAAGGAGAAGAAGACGACAAATCGTCCGACGACAACAAGGGTCCTTCCTGGCCGGATCATCCGGTCACCTCCGGATCATCCGGACGACGGCCGATCATCCGGACCCCATCCGGATCATCCGCTCGCCGTCACAAGCAGAATCGGCCCAAAGCCCATGTCCCTTCCACCCTTCGTGGCTAAGACTATAAATAGACCCTCCACCTCCTTTCTAGGGTTAGCAAAGTGATAGCTCATTCTTAGGTGAGCTTTGCTCCTACCTATCTCTTGAGAGAGAGACCACTTGATGGAGCATCCTTCCATCATCCCCATGGACTCTACATCAACACCTACAACACCACAAGGACCGATGACTCGAAAGCACGCAAGAGCTCTTGAAACCGAAGTTGACATCAATCCTCTCACAACTCTCCTTCGATTCACATGAGACATGGTTACTACCTCAAACGGAAACTCTATGCATACCAGCACCAAGGAGTCGACTATGAAGAGGCTAGAAGCAAGGAGAATCGGAAGCGGAAGACATACGGAAGACGGAGAGGAGAAAGCAACGAGTACTGTGGAGGCCGGACGATCCGGACAGAGGTTGGACGATCCGGACACGCCCGGATGATCCGGACTGGTCCGATGATCCCGCTAACTCCACCAAGGCAACAGAACCTCCACGCTGAAGCCGATCCGGATCAAAGCCCTCATCCGACCCAGTTCGATCATCCGACTCGCCTGACCGGACTCTCAAATGGACATCCGACCAAGGCCACACTAAAGAGAGCACCCGACCATCCAGCTTCCCCACCGGATCCGGACCAACCCGGATCATCCGGACCGTCGCCGGATCGTCTTCCACTAGCCACAAGGTGGGCTGAGCCCATGTCCCTTCGCCCTGCACTATATATAGGACCCCCTCCTCACTTTGAGACTTAGCATTGATTAGCTCATATTTGTGTGTGAGAGCCTTTGCTCATCCACCGGTTCTCCACGGAGATCGTGACCTCCGCCTAGGAGAAGATCCATCGGATTCAAGACCCCTTGATGCGGAGCATCCTTCCATCATCCCCATGGACTCTACATCAACACCTACAACACCACAAGGACCGATGACTGAAAGCACGCAAGAGCTCTTGAGACCGAGGTGACATCACCTCTCACAACTATCTCGATTCACATGAGACATGGTTACTACCTCAAACGGAAACTCGTATACTCAGCACCAAGGAGTCGACTCATGAAGAAGCTGGAAGCAAGGAGAATCGAAGCGGAAGACATGCGTGAAGACGGAGAGGAGAGCCACAAGTACAGGAGGCCGGACGATCCGACAGAGGTCTGACGATCCGGACAGAGCCTGATGATCTGCACCCGTCCGGACGATCCGCTAACTCCATCAGGCAACAGAACCTCCGCTGAAGCCGGATCATCCGACCAGTTCGGATCATCCGGACTCGCCCGGACGCCCCGACCCCAACCGACATCCGCCCGCCACTAGCCAGACCTCCCATCCGACTCCACCCGATCATCCGACCGTCCGGACGGACCGTCTCGACCATCATCCTGGCCAACAGGCGCTGTCAAATGGCATGTACCCCTTCGCCCTGCACTCTATATATAGGTCCCCTCACTTTGAGACTTAGCATTGATTAGCTCATATTTGTGTGTGAGAGCCTTTGCTCATCCACTGCATTTCTCCACGGAGATCAGACCTCCGCCTAGGAGAAGATCCATCGGATTAAAGACCCTCTAAGGGAAGATCCCTCGTGGATTCAAGACCTCCTCCGGAGAAGAACGGCTACCTTTGTATCTTCCTTTGTTGATTTTGGACCATGTATCACTCGCTTCATGATCTAGACCTTGTGTGATCGATCTCTTGTCGGTTGAGTGTCTCTCTGCTCTTCCACGTGATTTCCTCTCGTTTCTTCCGCTGCTTCGTGGTTCCTCCGTGATCCTCCAAACGTGAAAGATCGACGAATTAGGGTTCCACCCACATCATATGGTATCATGAGCCGTGTTGATCACGCTTGAGCCCCACCGTGATTTCTAGTTTGATTTTGTTGTCATTCCTAAAACCAAAAATCCCCACAAAATACCCCCAAATTTTTGTGATTTGTTAGTTTTGATGATGTTTTGTTGTTTTTGATCCGTGGATTCGTGTGTAACTTGTGGATCTTGTGTTTCCCCACCTTCTACCCTCAAATCCACCCAAAACTCAAATCATCAAATTCCACCCCATTTTCGTGTTCTTCCCGAGCCATTCCTCAGTGAGTTGACTGCCTCGGATCATCCTGACCCAGCCCGGATCATCCGGACTCGCCTCGATCATCCGCCTCGCCCGGATCATCCGGGCTTCACAAACTCCGCAGCTCGCAGCCTCCTCCAAAGACCACTACCATCCACACATATACACCTCCTCATCCCATCTACCACCACTTCCACTGCCAAACCCCACGACTCAACCTCCGTATTACCATTCGATTTTTGAGTTCGACAATTTGAGTGAGATTTCCGTGTCCTCTGTGTTTCGCTATTTAGATAATGTGACATCAACAAACGCCATTTTGGTCGGCTACTCATCTTCGCACGGACGGTAACATCGACGACATCTTTGTTCAACCTTGCAATTGCATTGATAACCATCATATACCATCTTTTATGCTGCTTACCCACCGAGACTAGCCTTTGAGTATTGCCGCAACGTGACTTGTGCACATTAGTTGCATACACCATATCATACATACAATCGAGGTGCATATCTCAAAATCAACTTGTGTGTCACAAAGTTGTCATCGTGATACACAATTGCTATCTTAGTTCGTCAAGTTTGCATAAGAAAAGAGCTCAAAAGAGAAAGAGCCACTCAAGCTTTTAAGCAAAGAGGAAAGATAAGCAAAGAGCTTATAAGCAACAAGCATAGCATCATACAACATTAAGATTGTCATATAAGATCATCTTGGATCATTGCACCATACACCATACATATAGCATATGGGATAGAGATCGCTGCATTTTTTGCCTAGTAGGTTGTGCACAAGTCTGTGATCCGCTTATTGTGCAATCGCGTTAGCGCTCTCTAGTATTGTGCAACAAGATCATTTCGTGGATTCCACATTTTGGCTCATTTTTGGTTTGCACAATCCCATTTATCTATTTATGCGGTGTGTTTTGTCCCACTACTTGCTTGGTCTACTTGTTGCATATGCGAAGTTATGAATCTTCAACATTTTTGAGAAGCTAACAATTGCAATCAATTTTGTGCCACCATCCTAACCAAGCTCCACCAAAGGCTTTTTTTGTGTAGGTGTGAGAATCGATAAGGATCGGTACCAATAGTGCTATTTCATTGTCCGCACTTGAGTGAACTTGATTCATCTTCAACTTCGTTAAAGGTACATTGGTATTCATTCTTCTCCTTCTTCCACTCACAATTTGCTTGAAATGATGGATAGGCCAAGTTCTTCTACAAATCCACTCTTCATCGACTAAGACGACACATGTCATCATACGCCACCAAGAGCCACCCTTTGATGCGAACGAGCTCTCCATCAAGAGCAACAAGCATTGAGCTTAACGATCGACAACCTCTCCACCGACTTGTGACTCTCCAGCAACGTATTTATATTACTTCGACAACAAACTCGACAAGACAAGAAAGAGAATGATGCAAGAATGGACGAGATCCGCTTTGTTGGTGAACCGCGATTTCTACCTCTTCACACTCAAGACGGAGCCACTGTCGCCACTCCAACGACTTTCTCCGACACAAGTACCATCATCGAACATTCTTCGCCGAGTCACAAGACCGCATGCATCTCGAACCCGCTACACGACAAGAATCTCCAAGAGCAAGAAGTTCGCCCTCAATCGAGCCAAATGGCGTTTCAAGCTCAAGAATGACAACGCCTTCACACCAACAAAAACAAGAACGAAGCGCCTACACCAAGAGCAACAAGACGCCAAGGCTCAACATCTTCAACAACATCGAGAAGCACAAGCTCGAGGCGAACGCCTTCAAGCATCAAGTCGAAGCCTCGCCAACCGCAATCGCGAAAGGCAATCAAGAGGAAGCACTTCGAGAAGAAATACAAGAAAGGAACTACCATCCGCGGCGCAACGCCAAGCCCCACAAGCCTCCACAAGCTCCTCAAGCTCATCCTCAACCTCAAGGTCAACAAGAGCAAGTTGATCATGGACTTCCTCCCGCCAAGAACAACATGAGGATGATTACCTCCACGCCAAGAACGCCATCATCAACATCGACCTCAAAACAATGAAGAACACCGCTATGGCAAGCTAAAGTTCACAATGCCCAAGTTCAATGGAACCAATGATCCCAAGAGTACCTCTCATGGGCATTGAAGGTCGACAAAATCTTTCATTTGCACAACTATGAGGAAGAGAAGAAGATCGCTATGGCATCACTTGAGTTCCAAGACTATGTGCTCATGGTGGGAACAAGTCCTTGAGCCGACAAGCAAGAGGTGAACCTCCAATCACCACTTAGGCTCAAATGAAGGAGCTCATGAGAGCACGCAGCCCACCTACTACAACTGCGGATCTCTTCAAGAAGCTAACTCCTCAAGCAAGGAACAAAGAGTGTGAAGAATACTACAAGGAAATGGAGATTGCCATGATTCGAGCCAATGTCACGGAGGATGATGAACAAACAATGGCACGATTCTTGAATGGCCTCAACCATCCCATCAAGAAGATCGCCGACTTCCAACCCTACTCCAACCTCATTGAGCTCGCATCAAGCTACAAAGGCGGAACGACAAGTGCAAGATGACTTCAAGCACGCCAAGTACTCATCCAAGACATGGCCTATCCAACAACCAAGCTTCAACACCTACTCCAACTTCGACATCAACGAAGTCTTTTCCAAGCAAACGACAAGTCAAGTTACAAGAAAACTTACAAGTTCAAGTCGCCTCCAAGCAACCAAGCCGCTGTTTCATCATCTTCTCCAACCGATGAGACCGTCAAGACAAGCTCCTTCAAGTGTTTTATTTGCGCGCCGAGGCACAAGTCATATGAATGCACCAAAGCGCACTGATACTTAACGATGATGGCACCCACGACTCAATGAGTGAAGATGAAATGGACGCCATTGAGCAAGTGGCCATGCACCACAAACGAGGATGAAGATGATCAAGTTGTGATGAAGATACAAGCCCCGCCTTGTTGTTCCAAAGTCACTTCAACATCACCAAGAAGAAGACCAACGATGCCACATCTTCCACACAAAGGCCGCATCAATGGGAGATCCAAGGTCATCATCGATGGAGGTAGTTGCCACAACTTGGCAAGTGAAGAACTATGCTCCAAGCTCCAATTGGTCAAGAAGAAGCATCCGCAACCACAAGGATCAATGGCTAATGACCGACTATACGAAGTTGAGCATACGGTCCAAGTATCCTTCAAAATCGGTGCATATGAAGACACTTTGAGTGTGATGTGGTCCCAATGACCGCTTGCCACCTCCTCCTTGGTCGGCCATGGCACTGACCGTGGTGTTTACCACAATGGGCGACAAACCACTATAGCTTCAAGATGAAAGGCAAAGAATATGTCCCACGACCCATGTCTCCTAGTCAAGGATAGCCGACAAACAAGCCACCAACCAAAGAGAGAAGAGCGAGAAAGTGAGCCACCAAAAAGTGAGTGAGAGCCACAAGCCAAATTTGAGCGCTTCTTTCTAGAGAGAAAAAACTCATACTATTCGCCACCAAACATGAGATGAGAGAAGTGTGAGAACCCATCGAGTGTGATACACTTTGTCCTTGTGTGCAAGGATGGAGAACCACAAACTAACTCCACTCATGAACTACCTTGGTGTTTCAATCTCTTTTAGGAATTTCAAGATGTTTTCCCCGATGAGCTACCTCCGTCTACCTCCTCTTCGAGGCATTGAGCATCGAATCGACCTCATCCCCGAGCGCTACTTCCAAACAAAGCTCCATACCGTGTCAATCCTCAAGAAACCAAGGAGATTCAACGGGTACAACAACTAATCGACAACGGTCATGTACGGAAAGCTTAAGCCCTTGGCCGCGCTATTCTTGTGCCTAAGCCCGATGGAACATTCTTGTGTTGATTGTAGACCAATAAATGCTATCACCTGCGCTATAGGCATCCTCGCTTAGATGATATGCTTGATGAACTTAGTGGAGCCAACTTTTTTCAAAAATTGATCTTAAAAGTGGCTATTATCAAACCGCATTCATGAGGGTGATGAATGGAAAACTGCTTTCAAAACAAAATTTGGCCTATATGAGTGGTTGGTCATGCCTATGGGTTTGCTCAAGCTCCGTGAACTTTTAGCGCTTATGCATCATGTACTTCGTCATACATTGGAATTTTGTTGTGGTTTACGATGATATTCTTGTGTTTAGCAAAACCATGAAAGAGCATCTTGATCACGTTAAACTTGTTTTGCAAACACTTAAAAGAAAGTCTTTATGCCAACTTGAAGAAATTTTGGAGTTGACAAAGTGGTTTTCGGTTTATTCTCTTCCAAGGGTGTCCATGTTGATTTAAACTAAGATCAAAGCAATTAAAACTTGGCCCCAACCCACCAATTTGCAACAAGTGCGAAGTTTCCTTGGTCTTGTGTTTTATCGCCGTGAAAAAACTTTAGCACTATTGCAGCTCCTTTGCATGCTTTGAGTAAGAAGAATACCCTTTGTTTGGGGACCTTGCAATCAAACGCTTTTGATGAGCTCAAGTCTTTGCTTACTCATGTCCGATTCTTGCTTTCAATTTTGACAAAACTTTTGAGGTCCATTGTGATGCAAGTGGTACCGAATTGGCGGAGTTTAATGCAAGAAAAACGTAGTCATTGCTTATTTTAGTGAAAACTCAAAGGCTCAACTTAACTATCTGATACAAAGCAAAGCTTTTGTTAGGGTCCTCCATGTTTGGGAACATTATCTTAGACCTCATGAGTTTGTCATCCATACCGATCATGAAACGCTAAGTACTTAAAAGGTCAAACTAAATTGAACAAGCCATGCCAAATGGAGTGAATTTATTGAATCTTTTTCCATATGTGATAAAGTACATTAGGGCAAGGAAAATGTAGTTGCATGCACTTTCATATGCACGCTTGTCACCCAACTTGAGTTGAATGTTATTCTTTGAGCACATCAAAGATTTATATGCTAGTGATCCATCTTTGCACCTCATTATGCTAAATGTTTGACGATACATCTTGGGAACAATATTACCTCAAGGATGGTTATCTTATGAGAGCTAACAAACTTTGCATACCCTAGTCTTCTCTTCGCTACTTTTGCAAGAGGCTCATGGAGGTGGACTCATGGGACATTTTGACGCGACAAGACCTTCGCCACGCCTCCAAGAACTACTTTTGGCCCAAGATGTTTGATTTTCACGCTTCACCACCCGATGCTCTACATGCCGCAGCTAAGTCAAAAGCTCAATCTCATGGTCTTTACATGCCTCTTCCAATTCCATATCAACCTTGGGAAGACATTATGATGCGGAGCATCCTTCCATCATCCCCATGGACTCTACAGACACATCCAACCCCACAAGGACCTATGACTGCAGCACGCAAGAGCTCTTGAAACCGAGGTGACATCACCTCCTCACAATTCCTTCGATTCACATGAGACATGGTTACTACCTCAAACGGAAATGCTATGCATGCTTAGGTACCAAGGAGTCAACCTAGAAGAAGCTACAGCTCAAAAGGGACATCAAGAGCGAGAGGAGGAGCTGCAGAAGTTCAGACGAGCGTATTACTGCCCAGCCGTTGCATACCACCTGAGCCGAGCCAAAGCGGCACTACCGCCGAGATCCGCCCCACGTCTGGCCGAACCGACAACCTGTGAATCGATCTAGGCCAGAGCGGATTACCGCCTCCCGAAGCGGTACTACCGCTGAGCACTCGAGCGGTACTACCGCCTCAGAGCGGTATCATTAGCACTGAAGCGGTACTCATCATTCTCCCAGCACTACCGCTTCCTGCTGTAGGTAGCTGCTGGCCGAGGCCCATGTACTGCTTTCACCTCTAACTTACCCCTTGGAGAACCTAGACTATAAATAGACCATCCCATCATCCTTTCTAGGGTTAGCATTGGATTAGCTCATATTTGTGTGTGAGAGCCTTGCTCATCCACCAGATTTCCACGGAGATCAGACCTCCGCCTAGGAGAAGATCCATCGGATTCAAGACCCTATACGGGAAGATCCCTCGTGGATTCAAGGCCTCCGGAGATGAACGGTCTTTGTATCCTTACCTTTGTTGACTTTTGTATCTTGTGGAACTCTTATGTGTGGTGATCTAGCACTTGTGTGATCGATTCTGTTGATTGAGTGATTCCCTCTCGCTTTCCCCTGTGTTTCCTTGTAAGCCTGTTCTTTCGTGGTTCCTCAGAGGATCCTCCAAACGTGAAAGATCGTAATTAGGGTTCCACCCTATACCATATGGTATCATGAGCCACGCGATCACGCTTTTGGAGCCCTACCGTGTTTTCTAGCTTGATTTTGTTGTTTTCCCTAAAACCCCGAATATCCCCACAAAATAGCCCCAAAATTTTTGTAATTTGTTAGTTTGATGATGTTTTGTTGATTTTGATCCATGGATTTGCTTAGTTTCGAGTCCATCTAGCATCCCCAAGTTTCCCTCTTCCATCCAAATCCATCGAATTTGACCCCAAATCACCCATTTCCCAAAATCGCTAAACAATTCGAGCAGCCGAGAAAATCTCGATTCGAGCGGTACTATCACTTAGAGAGCGGTACTACTGCTAGACCTTGAGCGGTACTACGCCCGCTTAACGGTACTACCGCCGACCCCTCCCAATGAAATAGTCAAAAACTCGACACGAAATAGGCCACGCCTTCTCAGCGGTACTACCGCCCCGACATTTTCAGCTTTCTCGAGTTTCACCATTTCCACCATAACTTCCACATCCGAGTCCGACGCTTTTTAGCTCGTTGAGTAGCTATTGACATTCTCCATCCACCTAGATAGGTTGCAACACCATTGACTCCATCTAATTTTCCCAATATTGGCATCTTTGCCTAGGGCTTTCACCACATCATACGCTATACCACCTCCACTTTCCGCTACCACCATTGTTGCTTTTGTTCTTTGAGAATTTGAGTTGTGGTTCCGGTCTATTGTGTTTCGCTTATAGGTACGGCGACGTCAACATCACCACCGCCATCTTCGATAAGGACTCATCGCTAAGGATCGGTAACTCGATTTACATCTTTGTCATCTCGCAATTGCATTGATAACCAACATAGCCCATCTTTTCCGCTGTTTACCCATCGAGACTAGCCATTGAGTATTGCCGCAACGTGACTTGTGCACATTAGTGATCATACTCCATAGCATACATACCATACTATAGTGGTGCATATCTTGAGATCCACTTGTGTGTCAAAGTTGTCATCGCATACACAATTGCTATCTTGGTTCGTGAAGTTTGCATAAGAAAAGAGCTCAAAAGAGAACGAGCCACCCAAGCTTTTAAAGAGAAAGATAAGCAAAGAGCTTATAAGCAAGAACCATAGCATCATACTACATTAAGATGGTCATATAAGATCATCTTGGATCATTGCAATCAAATACCATACATATAGCATACTTGGGATAGAGATCGCTGCATTTTTGCCTAGTAGGTTGTGCACAAGTCTGATCCGCTTATTGCAATTGTATAGGCTCTAGTATTGTGCAACAAGAGCATTTTCGTGGATTCCACATTTTGGCTCACTTTTGTGTGCACAATCCCATTTATCTATTTTATGCAGTGTTTCGTAATTCTACTTGCTTGGTCTACTTGTTACATTTGCGAATTCTATGAATCTTCAACATTTTTGAGTCAAGCTAACGATTGCAATCAATTTTGTGCCACCATCCTAACCAAGCTCCACCAAAAGCTTTTACTTGTGTAGGTGTGAGAATCGACAAGGATCGGTACCAATAGTGCTATTTCATTGTCCCATTTGAGTGAACTTGATTCATCTTCAACTTCGTCAAAGGTACATTGGTATTAGTTCTTCCTTCTACCACTCACAATTTGCTTGAAATGATGGATAGGCCAAGTTCTTCTACCAATCCACTCTTCATCGAAAGCAAGACATCGACATGTCATCCTACGCCACCAAGAGCACACCTCGGCAAAACGAGCTCTCCATCAAGAGCAACAAGCAATGAGCTTAACGATCGACAACCTCTCCAACGACTTACTCTCCGAGAAGCGCATGAGATTACTTGACAACAAACTCGACAAGACAAGAAAGAGAATGATGCAAGAATGGACGAGATCCGCCTTTGTTGGTGAACCGCGATTTCTACATCTTCACACTCAAGACGGAGCCACTCAAGTCGCCATTCACGACTTCTTCTCCACAAGTACACCGTCATCGAACATTCTTCGCCGAGCCAGGCCAAGACCGCTATGCATCTCGCAACCCGCTACACGACAAAAATTCCAAGAGCAAGTTGATGAAGAAGTTCTCGTCCTCAATCGAGCCAAATGGCGTTTGCTCAAGCTCAAGAACGATAAACGCTTTCGCCACCAACAAGAACAAGAACGAAGCGCGCTTACACTAAGAGCAACAAGACGCCGAGGCTCAACGCCTTCAACAACAACAACGAAGCACAAGCTCTTGAAGCGGAACGCGCTCTTCAAGCATCAACTCGAGCTCGCCAACCGCAATCGCGAAAGGCAATCAAGAGGAAGCACTTCGAGAAGAAATACAAGAGAGGAACTACCATCCGCAAGCAACGCCGCTCCTCAAGCTCATCCTCCACCTCAAGGTCAACAAGAGCAAGTTGATCATGGACTTCCTCCTCGCCAAGAGCAACATGAGGATGATTACCTCCACGCCAAGAACGCCATCATCACCATCGACTCAAAACAATGAAGAACATCGCTATGGAAAGCTCAAGTTCACAATGCCCAAGTTCAATGGAACCAATGATCCCAAGAGTACCTCTCATGGGCATTGAAGGTCGATAAAATCTTTCGTTTGCACAACTATGAGGAAGAGAAGAAGATCGCTATGGCATCACTTGAGTTCCAAGACTATGTGCTCATATGGAACAAGTCCTTGAGCGCCGACAAGCAAGAGGTGAACCTCCAATCACCACTTGGGCCCAAATGAAGGATGGCATCACTTGACCTACTACAAACTGGATCTCTTCAAGAAGCTACAACCTCAAGCAAGGAACAAAGAGTGTTGAAGAATACAAAGAAATGGAGATTGCCATGATTCGAGCCAATGTCAAGGAAGATGATGAGCAAACAATGGCACGATTCTTGAATGGACTCAATCATCCCATCAAGAAGATCACGACTTCCAACCCTACTCCAACCTCATTGAGCTGTGCATCAAGCTACAAAGGCGGAACCAAGATGACTTGGCACGCCAAGTACTCCTCCAAGATACACGGCTCCAACAACCAAACTTCAACAACTACTCCCACTTCGACATCAATCAAGCCTTCTCCAAGCAACGACGCAAGTCAAGTTACAAGAAAACTTCCACAAGTTCAAGTCGCCTTCCTCCTACTACAAGCAACTTCAAGCTGCTTCATCATCTACTCCAACCGATGAGAAAGACAAGAGCTCCTGTTTTCACTTCGGCGCCGAGGCCACAAGTCCTATGAATGCACCAACAAGCGCACCATGTTCCTCAACGACGATGGCACAACGACAATGAGTGAAGATGAAATGGAAGCTATTGAGCAAGTGCCATGCACCGGGCAAGAATGAGGATGAAGATGATCAAGTCTTTGTGATGAAGATACGAGCCCGCCTGCTTGTTCCAAGGTCTTGACACTTCAACATCACCAAGAAGAAGACCAACGATGCCATATCTTCCACACAAAGGCCGCATCATGGGAGATCCGCCAAGGTCATCATCGATGGAGGTAGTTGCCACAACTTGGCAAGCTAAGAACTATGCTCCAAGCTCCAATTGGTCAAGAAGAAGCATCCGAACCTACAAGGTTCAATGGCTAAGGACTCCGACTATACGAGTTGAGCATACGGTCCAAGTATCCTTCAAAATCGGTGCATATGAAGACACTTTAGAGTGTGATGTGGTCCCAATGACCGCTTGCCACCTCCTCCTTGGTCGGCATGGCAATTAATCGTGGTGTCTACCACAATGGGCGACAAACCACTATAGCTTCAAGATGAAAGGCAAAATATGTCCTACGCACCCATGTCTCCTAGTCAAGGATAGCCGACAAACAAGCCACCAACCAAAGAGAGAAGAATGACAAAGTGAGCCACCAAAAGTGAGTGAGAGCCACAAGCCAAATTTGAGCGCCTAGAGAGAAAACCTCATACTATTCGCCACCAAACATGAGATGAGAGAAGTGTGAGAACCCATCGAGTGTGATGCACTTTGTCCTAGTGTGCAAGGATGGAGAACCAAACCTAACACCACTCATGAGCTACCTTGGTGTTTCAACTTTTGCAGAATTTCAAGATGTTTTCCCGATGAGCTACCTCCGGTCTACCTCCTCTACGAGGCATTGAGCATCGAATCGACTCATACCCGGAGCACCACTTCCAAACAAAGCTCCATACCGTGTCAATCCCAAGAAACCAAGGAGATTCAACGGCAAGTACAACAACTACCGACAACGGTCATGTACGAAAGCTTAAGCCCTTGTGCCGCGTCTGCTATACTTGTGCCTAAACCCGATGGAAGTTTCCGCCAGTTCATTGTAGACCCAAATGCTATCACCTATGCTATAGGCATCCCATTCCTCGCTTAGATGATATGCTTGATGAACTTAGTGCCAACTTTTTCTCAAAATTGATCTTAAAAGTGGCTATTATCAAATCCGATTCATGAGGGTGATGAATGGAAAACTGCTGCATTCTCAATTTGTGTCCCCATCGTATCATACATAACAACTATTCTTTCATGATGGATGACATGTTCATATACCATGCCTCAAATTTCTTTGAGCATTGCTTATCTTGTGCTAACTCACACGTGCACATACACATCATGATGGATGATGTGTACATTTACCACGCGCACAATTTCTTTGGATTGTGTCTCTTTTGTGTAGGTACCCATGAATACTTGTCAACCTCGCAATCCCACGAGTTGACAAAACGAGCTCTTGAGAGCAATGACGATTTGGGATCCCGTGGACTATCCTTACCGCCGTTCCCTTCGCGCAAGGACTATGCGCAACTCCTCTACTTGGCTCTCACACGGCTATGGGCCATTTACCACTTCTCACATTATGCTCATTTTACCGTGTTCACTTTGCATGCTATGCTTGCTTCTATGCCTTTGCCATGCAATTGTGACCCTTGCTTGTATCTACCCATGTTTCATCATTATGATACTTCTATGTGTATTTGCATGCTTGGTGGAGATCCTTGTTGCTATTGCCATGTTTATCATGTGCCCCATGCTATTGTCCTCATATCTTGCTTTCATGCTTGTGCCATGATTTGTGAATTATTCATGCCCACTATTTGCACCAATGACATGATTGCCATGATTTCCTCTAGTATGTTGCATCTTCGCACTACTAGCTCGCTTGACTTGATTGCTTTGATTGCTTGCTATGTTGCATCACCCATGTTCCACTACTTGCTCTTTTGGGTTGATGACATATATGCTCATGCCTCTCACATGATATATCTTCATCATTGTATCTTGTGTCATACTTGCTCATCCCATGCGGTAGATGACAACCATCTATATGCTTTGCACATGATTCATATTGCTTCTTGTAATATATCTCCATGTGTTGCCTCTCTCATGCTAGATTTGCCATGTATTGAGTGCAACAATGATTCTCTTCTTGCTCATGAGATTGCCCCCATAGCATTCTCACACATGTTTGGAGATTTTGACATATTACTTGTGAAGCATGCTTGTCTTACTCCTTTGCACCATATACATAGTGCCATGAATATTGCCATTGTTGCATCATATTACTCATGCACTTGTGCTTCTAATGGTTATGTGCAAGAGAAGAGAACCATCATGATGGATCATGTGTTTGTCTACCATGTGCATACGTACTTTGTTTTGTTTTGTGCATGTGTAGGATACTTGGACTTGGTGTCGACTTCCACTTCACGTGAGTTGACCATTCGAGCTCTTGAGAGCGAGCCTCATACATTCTACCACGACTCGCTTCTACACCGTCTTTGCTTCCACTTCGGCATTGTGAAGAATGCACAAGGACACACTTTCACGGTGACATCCTTCTTGAGCTTGGATATTGTGGATCATACTTCATGTGTTGCTTGCACCATTTGCACGCATGTTAGAGATATTTCTTTCTACCATGATTGCCACATTCCCATGCTTCATGACATATATACCTTGTGTGTTGCACCCAATTTTTGGACTACTCGCTACTATCATATGGTTGGTTGCACCAATATCATTTCTTCACATATGCCATGTCACTTTGCTTGTCAAATGTTTGACTTGATTGCCTCACACATGACGAACAATTGCTCTTTCCATTGTGTTGAGTGCCACAATATCTTCACTACACCCTATGCACGTTATGCTTGGATTGTCTTGCACTTGCCCCATGTGTTTAGACATTTCACTATATTTGGTGTTGTGAATGACTTTTATGCCTTCCATAGACCGTTCATTGAGCTCTTTATGCATGCTTGCTATGACCTTGAGGTAGATGCTTGTTCACTTATCACATATATTTGCATCTTCACCTCCCATTTGCATGCTTGTTCCCATGATATACTTGATTGCGCTCAATTTATATGCTCAAATGCCATGCCACACTTCTTTGTCAAACCATATGCTATGCTTGATGACAACACTTGTTGGGTGAATCACCTCTTGAATACTTGGTTTTGCTCTTACGACAACCACATTTGTTTTTCCAAGTTCTTGTTATCTTTGCTAATTTTGAAGGAATTACAAGACGGTGCGACATTGGAGAGTGCCCATTTGGAACTACAAGATGACGAATGCTTGGTGATCGTCCACTTCTACACGACGACGTCATCTCTTTCCCATGGTGATTTGGATTTCGATCCGAGGTCGGATCTTTCCCAAGGGGGAGGGGATGATGCGGAGCATCCTATGGACATCACCATGTCAAGAGTTCGTTTGGCAAGTGACACGTGCCACATCTACTTCACATACTCAAAGGTGAATCTTCTCCTTTACACGTGCTCACTTGACACTCTCGAGGATGGTATACTACTTGACACTCCTTACGTGTGCATGCATAGGTACTGATAGAGGCAAAGGTGTCCCGTCTTTCGATGAGATGGTGGATTTTGCTTTGGTGGAAGTCGACTTTGACGATCCGACTACGAGCGTGCGAGGACGTCGCGCCTTAGCAATCGCTAAACCAACTCCGAGAGGTTATTGACCACGCCGGAGCACGATCAACCTGACCACGAGGGTCTATTTCCTGCGAGCAAATGAAGAACAAGCAAGAAACTGAGATTGCAATCTGGATATTGCGAATATAAGATGAAAGCTTTATTGATCAAGGTGGGGTTTTGTGACGCCTTTGTCTGGTCGTTGAACACAAACGAAGTACGCGAAGTTGCAGCTATGGCGAACTTTTGATCTAAACAAAACCCAAAGTCTAAACGGTGCCCTAAGGGCTATATATGGAGGAAGAGGGGGTGAATTTCGTGGCCCTTGGTGGAGGGGTCCGAAACTAACCCTATCTCTTGTTTCCCCACACATACGGACTCTAAAAATAGCCTATACTAATGTATTTCGAAATTACATGGGCCTGGCCCAATAATAAGGTGACGAGACATAGAATAGCCTCTGGACGAAATTTATGAAGTGGCATCTTGTATATTTCGTCCAAGGCTTCATGCACTCATTATGGTGGCTTCAAGTCCTGAAATCATCACTTGTAACTCCATTCTTGTCCCCCTTGCGCATGCCATCATCTCCATGCTTGTTCTTGCTCCAATGTTCATCCTTCTCCAAGCTAGGCCCTTCATTTGTAAGCAAAACAAATGTATCCAATTTAGGCAGCATCATATTCTCATGAACATTAGAATCATTACCAAGAAACAAAAGTACCTGGTAATTTAGTTGGCGTGCGCGAGCTCTATTAATTGGTCCAGTATGTATAGCAGCAGGGGCTGTGGGTGTAACAATTGTATTGATGTCCTCATCAGGTATTGTCGGACCTTCACGGATGTCAAGGAGGAGTGCAAGCGCCAATGAACGACTACACCATCCGCGAGGGAAGCGTGGAAGAGAAGACGGAAGAAAGGAGAAGAAGACGGACAAATCGTCCGACGACAACAGAAGGGTCCTCCTGAAGCCGGATCATCCGGGTCACCTCCCGGATCATCCGGACGACGGCCGGATCATCCGGACCCCCATCCGGATCATCCGGCCTCGCCGTCATACAGCAGAATCGGGCCCAAAGCCCATGTATCCCTTCCCCACTCACCCCTTCGTGGCTAAGACTATAAATAGACCCCCTCCACCTCCTTTCTAGGGTTAGCAAAGTGATAGCTCATTCTTAGGTGAGCTTTGCTCCTACCTATCTCTTGAGAGAGAGACCACTTGATGCGGAGCATCCTTCCATCATCCCCATGGACTCTACATCAACACCTACAACACCACAAGGACCGATGACTCGAGCACGTGCAAGAGCTCTTGAAACCGAGTTGACATCAATCCTCTCACAACTCTCCTTCGATTCACATGAGACATGGTTACTACCTCAAACGGAAACTCTATGCATACTCAGGCACCAAGGAGTCGACCATGAAGAGGCTAGGAAGCAAGGAGAATCGGAAGCGGAAGACATACGTGAAGACGGAGAGGAGAAAGCAACGAGTACCAGGGAGGCCGGACGATCCGGACAGAGGCCCGGACGATCCGGACACAGCCCGGATGATCCGGACCCCGGTCTGGATGATCCGGCTAACTCCACCGAAGGCAACAGAACCTCCACGCTGAAGCCAGATCATCCGGACCCAGGCCCGGATCATCCGGACCCAGGCCCGGATCATCCGGACCCCGCCCGGACGTCCGGACCCCCAGCCGGACATCCGACCCTGCGCCGTCACCAGCAGAGCACCCGGACCATCCAGGCCCCCACCCGGATCATCCGGACCAACCCGGATCATCCGGACCGTCGCTCGGATCGTCCGGCCATATATCACACAGCGTGTTGGGCTGAGCCCATGTACCCCTTCGCCCCAGACTCTATATATAGGACCCCCTCTCCTCACTTTGAGACTTAGCATTGGATTAGCTCATATTTGTGTGTGAGAGCCTTTGCTCATCCACCGGTACTTCTCCACGGAGATCAGGACCTCCGTCTAGGAGAAGATCCATCGGATTCAAGACCCCTTGATGCGGAGCATCCTTCCATCATCCCCATGGACTCTACATCAACACCTACAACACCACAAGGACCGATGACTCGAGCACGTGCAAGAGCTCTTGAGACCGAGGTGACATCACTCCTCTCACAACTATCCTTCGATTCACATGAGACATGGTTACTACCTCAAACGGAAACTCTGTGCATACTCAGGCACCAAGGAGTCGACCATGAAGAAGCTGGGAAGCAAGGAGAATCGGAAGCGGAAGACATGCGTGAAGACGGAGAGGAGAAAGCCACAAGTACCAGGGAGGCCGGACGATCCGGACAGAGGCCCGGACGATCCGGACAGAGCCGGATGATCTGCACCAGTCCGGACGATCCGCTAACTCCATCAAGGCAACAGAACCTCCAGCTGAAGCCGGATCATCCGGACCAGCCCGGATCATCCGGACCCGCCGGACGTCCGGACCCCAACCGACATCCGCCCGTCGCCGCCACTCAGCAGACCCTCCGGCTCATCCGGACTCCACCCGATCATCCGGACCGTCCGGATCATCCGGACCTCGTCCGGATCATCCGCCAGCCTTTGTCTTGGCGTGTTGGCTGAGCACATGTACCCCTTCGCCCTGCACTCTATATATAGGACCCCTCTCCTCACTTTGAGACTTAGCATTGATTAGCTCATATTTGTGTGTGAGAGCCTTTGCTCATCCACGGTACTTCTCCACGGAGATCGGGACCTCCGCTCAGGAGAAGATCCATCGGATTAAAGACCCTCTAAGGGAAGATCCCCTCGTGGATTCAAGACCTCCTCCGGGAGAAGAACGGCTACCTTTGTATCTTTCCTTTGTTGATTTTGGACCATGTATCACTCGTGCTTCGATGATCTAGACCTTGTGTGATCGATCTCTTGTCGGTTGAGTGTCTCTCTCGTTCTTCCACGTGATTTCCTCTCGTTCTTCCGCTTCTTCGTGTTCCTCCGTAGGATCCCCTCCAAACGTGAAAGATCGACGAATTAGGGTTCCACCCTACATCATATGGTATCATGAGCCAGGTTGATCACGTTTTGGAGCCCCTACCTCGTGATTTCTAGTTTGATTTTGTTGTTTTCGTCCTAAAAACCCAAAAATCCCCACAAAAATACCCCCCAAATTTTTTGTGATTTGTTAGTTTTGATGATGTTTTGTTGTTTTTGATCCGTGGATTCGGTGTGTAACTTGTGGATCTTGTGTTTCCCCACCTTCTACCCCTCGAAATCCACCCAAAATCCCCGAAATCATCAAATTCCACCCCATTTTCGTGTTCTTCCCGAGCCATTCCCGTGCGTGGTTGACCTGCCCGGATCATCCGGACCCAGGCCCGGATCATCCGGACTCGCCCGGATCATCCGGCTCCTGGCCCGGATCATCCGGCTTCCTCTGCCGAAACTGCAGTTCTGCAGTTCTCCTCCAGCACCACTACCATCCACACATATACACCCTCCTCATCCCATCTACCACCACTTCCACTCGCCAAACCCCACGACTCAACCTCCGTACTACCATTCGATTTTGAGTTCGACAATTTGAGTGAGATTTCCGTGTCCTCTTGTGTTTCGGCTATTTAGGCACGGTGTGACATCAACAACAAACGCTCATTTTGGTCGGCTACTCATCTTCGCTACGGACGGTAACATCGACGACATCTTTGTCATACCTTGCAATTGCATTGATAACCATCATATACCATCTTTTGCGTTGCTTACCCACCGAGACTAGCCTTTGAGTATTGCCGGCAACGTGACTTGTGCACATTAGTTGCATACACCATATCATACATACAATCGAGGTGCACATCTCAAAATCAACTTGTGTGTCACAAAGTTGTCATCGCATACACAATTGCTATCTTAGTTCGTCAAGTTTGCATAAGAAAAGAGCTCAAAAGAGAAAGAGCCACTCAAGCTTTTAAGCAAAGAGGAAAGATAAGCAAAGAGCTTATAAGCAACAAGCATAGCATCATACAACATTAAGATTGTCATATAAGATCATCTTGGATCATTGCACCGATACACCATACATATAGCATACGTGGGATAGAGATCGTTGCATTTTTGCCTAGTAGGTTGTGCACAAGCTCCGTATCCGCCTATTGTGCAATCGTGCTAGCGTCTCTCTAGTATTGTGCAACAAGATCATTTCGTGGATTCCACATTTTGGCTCATTTTTGGTTTGCACAATCCCATTTATCTATTTGCGTGTGTGTTTCCGTGTCCCACTACTTGCTTGGTCTACTTGTTGCATATGCGAATTTGCGAATCTTCTTCAACATTTTTGAGAAGCTAACAATTGCAATCAATTTTGTGCCACCATCCTAACCAAGCTCCACCAAAGGCTTTTATTTGTGTAGGTGTGAGAATCGACAAGGATCGGTACCAATAGTGCTATTTCATTGTCCGCACTTGAGTGAACTTGATTCATCTTCAACTTCGGTTAAAGGTACATTGGTATTCATTCTTCTCCTTCTTCCACTCACAATTTGCTTGAAATGATGGATAGGCCAAGTTCTTCTACAAATCCACTCTTCATCGACCAAGACGACGACATGTCATCATACGTCACCAAGAGCCACCTCTTTGGCGCGCAACGAGCTCTCCATCAAGAGCAACAAGCATTGAGCGAACGCATCGACAACCTCTCCACCGACTTGTGACTCTCCGAGCAACGTACACGATATTACTTCGACAACAAACTCGACGCGCACAAGAAAGAGAATGATGCAAGAATGGACGAGATCCGCGCTTTGTTGGTGAACCGGCGTACTTCTACCTCTTCACACTCAAGACGGAGCCACTCAAGTCGCCACTCCAACGACTCCTTCTCCGACACAAGTACACCGTCATCGAACATTCTTCGTCGAGCCGCGCGTCAAGACCGTCATGCATCTCGCAACCCGCTACACGACAAGAATCTCCAAGAGCAAGAAGTTCCTCGTCCTCAATCGAGCCAAATGGCGTTTGCTCAAGCTCAAGAATGACAACGTCTTCGTCACCAACAAAAACAAGAACGAGCGCGCCTACACCAAGAGCAACAAGACGCCAAGGCTCAACATCTTCAACAACAACATCGAGAAGCACAAGCTCTCGAGGCGGAACGCGCCCTTCAAGCATCAAGTCGAGCTCTCGCCAACCGCAATCGCGAAAGGGGCAATCAAGAGGAAGCACTTCGAGAAGAAATACAAGAAAGGAACTACCATCCGCGTGCGCAACGTCAAGCCCCACAAGCTCCTCCACAAGCTCCTCAAGCTCATCCTCAACCTCAAGGTCAACAAGAGCAAGTTGATCATGGACTTCCTCCTCGCCAAGAACAACATGAGGATGATTACCCTCCACGTCAAGAACGTCATCATCAACATCGACCTCAAAACAATGAAGAACACCGCTATGGCAAGCTAAAGTTCACAATGCCCAAGTTCAATGGAACCAATGATCCCGAAGAGTACCTCTCATGGGCATTGAAGGTCGACAAAATCTTTCATTTGCACAACTATGAGGAAGAGAAGAAGATCGCTATGGCATCACTTGAGTTCCAAGACTATGTGCTCATATGGTGGGAACAAGTCCTTGAGCGCCGACAAGCAAGAGGTGAACCTCCAATCACCACTTAGGCTCAAATGAAGGAGCTCATGAGAGCACGCTTTGTGCCCACCTACTACAACCGTGATCTCTTCAAGAAGCTACAACTCCTCAAGCAAGGAACAAAGAGTGTTGAAGAATACTACAAGGAAATGGAGATTGCCATGATTCGAGCCAATGTCACGGAGGATGATGAACAAACAATGGCACGATTCTTGAATGGCCTCAACCATCCCATCAAGAAGATCGCCGACTTCCAACCCTACTCCAACCTCATTGAGCTCGTGCATCAAGCTACAAAGGCGGAACGACAAGTGCAAGATGACTTCAAGTACGCCAAGTACTCATCCAAGACATACGGCCTATCCAACAACCAAGCTTCAACACCTACTCCAACTTCGACATCAACGAAGTCTTTTCCAAGCAACGACGACAAGTCAAGTTACAAGAAAACTTCTACAAGTTCAAGTCGTCCTCCTCCTACTACAAGCAACTCCAAGCCGCGTGCTTCATCATCTTCTCCAACCGATGAGACCGTCAAGACAAGCTCCTTCAAGTGTTTTACTTGCGGCGGCCGAGGCCACAAGTCATATGAATGCACCAACAAGCGCACCATGATACTTAACGATGATGGCACCTACGACTCAATGAGTGAAGATGAAATGGACGCCATTGAGCAAGTGGCCATGCACCGGCGCGTCAACGAGGATGAAGATGATCAAGTCTTTTGTGATGAAGATACAAGCCCCGCTCTTGTTGTCTCCAAAGTCTTGACACTTCAACATCACCAAGAAGAAGACCAACGATGCCACATCTTCCACACAAAGGCCGGCATCAATGGGAGATCCGTCAAGGTCATCATCGATGGAGGTAGTTGCCACAACTTGGCAAGTGAAGAACTATGCTCCAAGCTCCAATTGGTCAAGAAGAAGCATCCGCAACCATACAAGGATCAATGGCTAAGTGACTCCGGCACTATACGAGTTGAGCATACGGTCCAAGTATCCTTCAAAATCGGTGCATATGAAGACACTTTGGAGTGTGATGTGGTCCCAATGACCGTTTGCCACCTCCTCCTTGGTCGGCCATGGCAATTCGACCGTGGTGTTTACCACAATGGGCGTACAAACCACTATAGCTTCAAGATGAAAGGCAAAGAATATGTCCTACGACCCATGTCTCCTAGTCAAGTGATAGCCGACAAACAAGCCACCAACCAAAGAGAGAAGAGCGAGAAAGTGAGCCACCAAAAGTGAGTGAGAGCCACAAGCCAAATTTGAGCGCCTCTTAGCCTAGAGAAAAACCTCATACTATTCGCCACCAAACATGAGATGAGAGAAGTGTGTGAGAACCCATCGAGTGTGATACACTTTGTCCTTGTGTGCAAGGATGGAGAACCACAAACTAACTCCACTCATGAACTACCTTTGGTGTTTCAATCTCTTTTGCAGGAATTTCAAGATGTTTTCCCCGATGAGCTACCTCCGGGTCTACCTCCTCTTCGAGGCATTGAGCATCGAATCGACCTCATCCCCGGAGCGCTACTTCCAAACAAAGCTCCATACCGTGTCAATCCCGAAGAAACCAAGGAGATTCAACGGCAAGTACAACAACTAATCGACAACGGTCATGTACGTGAAAGCTTAAGCCCTTGTGCCGTGCCCGTTATTCTTGTGCCTAAGCCCGATGGAACATTCCGCTTGTGCTCCGATTGTAGACCAATAAATGCTATCACCGTGCGCTATAGGCATCCCATTCCTCGCTTAGATGATATGCTTGATGAACTTAGTGGAGCCAACTTTTTCTCAAAAATTGATCTTAAAAGTGGCTATTATCAAATCCGCATTCATGAGGGTGATGAATGGAAAACTGCTTTCAAAACAAAATTTGGCCTATATGAGTGGTTGGTCATGCCTATGGGTTTGTCGGAAGCTCCAGGAACTTTTGTGCGCCTCATGCATCATGTACTTCGTCCATACATTGGAATCTTTGTTGTGGTTTACTTCGATGATATTCTTGTGTTTAGCAAAACCATGAAAGAGCATCTTGATCACGTTAAACTTGTTTTGCAAACACTTCGAAAAGAAAGTCTTTATGCCAACTTGAAGAAATGCACTTTTGGAGTTGACAAAGTGGTTTTCTTGGGTTTCGTTGTCTCTTCCAAGGGTGTCCATGTTGACGAAACTAAGATCAAAGCAATTAAAACTTGGCCCCAACCCACCAATTTGCAACAAGTGCGAAGTTTCCTTGGTCTTGCAGGTTTTTATCGCCGCTTTGTGAAAAACTTTAGCACTATTGCAGCTCCTTTGCATGCTTTGAGTAAGAAGAATACTCCTTTTGTTTGGGGACCTTTGCAATCAAACGCTTTTGATGAGCTCAAGTCTTTGCTTACTCATGCTCCGATTCTTGCTTTGCCCAATTTTGACAAAACTTTTGAGGTCCATTGTGATGCAAGTGGTACCGGAATTGGCGGAGTTTTAATGCAAGAAAAACGAGTCATTGCTTATTTTAGTGAAAAACTCTCCAGTGCTCAACTTAACTATCCCGTGTATGACAAAGCATTGTATGCTTTAGTGCGTGTCCTCCATGTTTGGGAACATTATCTTAGACCTCATGAGTTTGTCATCCATACCGATCATGAAACGCTTAAGTACTTAAAAGGTCAAACTAAATTGAACAAGCGTCATGCCAAATGGAGTGAATTTATTGAATCTTTTCCATATGTGATAAAGTACATTAAGGGCAAGGAAAATGTAGTTGCAGATGCACTTTCACGCATATGCACGCTTGTCACCCAACTTGAGTTGAATGTTATTGGCTTTGAGCACATCAAAGATTTATATGCTAGTGATCCATCTTTTGCACCTCATTATGCTAAATGTTTGACGCATACATCTTGGGAACAATATTACCTCAAGGATGGTTATCTTATGAGAGCTAACAAACTTTGCATACCCGAGTCTTCTCTTCGTTTGCTACTTTTGCAAGAGGCTCATGGAGGTGGACTCATGGGACATTTTGGACGCGACAAGACCTTCGCCACGCTCTCCAAGAACTACTTTTGGCCCAAGATGTTTCGAGACGTTTCACGCTTCACCACCCGATGCTCTACATGCCGCAAAGCTAAGTCAAAAGCTCAATCTCATGGTCTTTACATGCCTCTTCCAATTCCATATCAACCTTGGGAAGACATTATGATGCGGAGCATCCTTCCATCATCCCCATGGACTCTACATCGACACATCCAACCCCACAAGGACCTATGACTCGAGCACGTGCAAGAGCTCTTGAAACCGAGGTGACATCACTCCTCTCACAATTCCCTTTCGATTCACATGAGACATGGTTACTACCTCAAACGGAAATGCTATGCATGCTTAGGTACCAAGGAGTCAACCTAGAAGAAGCTACAGCTCAAAAGGGACATCAAGAGCGAGAGGAGGAGCTGCAGAGTCCAAAGACGAGCGGTACTACCGCTCCAGCCAAGCGGTACTACCGCTGAGCCGAGCCAGCGGCACTACCGCTCGAGATCCGCCCTCGTCCGCCGAACCCGACAAACTCCAGAATCGAGCAGGCGCCAGAGCGGTACTACCGCCCCGAAGCGGTACTACCGCTGAAGCACTCGAGCGGTACTACCGCCTCCAGAGCGGTACTACCGCTGAAGCACCTCAAGCGGTACTACCGCCCTCCCGAAGCGGTACTACCGCCTGCTGTCAGTGTGTAGCGTTTGGGCCGAGGCCCATGTACTGCTTTCGCCCCCAACTTACCCCTTGGAGAACCTAGACTATAAATAGACCATCCCATCATCCTTTCTAGGGTTAGCATTGGATTAGCTCATATTTGTGTGTGAGAGCCTTTGCTCATCCACCGGTACTTCTCCACGGAGATCGGGACCTCCGCCTAGGAGAAGATCCATCGGATTCAAGACCCCTATACGGAAGATCCCTCGTGGATTCAAGGCCTCCTCCGGGAGATGAACGGTTCCTTTGTATCCTTACCTTTGTTGACTTTGTATCTTGTGGAACTCTTATGTGTGTGGTGATCTAGCACTTGTGTGATCGATTCCTTGTTGATTGAGTGATTCCCTCTCGTTTTCCCCGTGTTTCCCCTTGTGCTTCCGCGTGTTCTTCGTGTTCCCTCTGTAGGATCCCCTCCAAACGTGAAAGATCGACGAATTAGGGTTCCACCCTATACCATATGGTATCATGAGCCACGTTGATCACGTTTTTGGAGCCCCTACCCCGTGTTTTCTAGCTTGATTTTGTTGTTTTCGTCCTAAAACCCCGAATATCCCCACAAAAATAGCCCCAAAATTTTTTGTAATTTGTTAGTTTGATGATGTTTTGTTGATTTTGATCCATGGATTTGCTTAGTTTCGAGTCGATCTAGCATCCCCCCAAGTTTCCCCTCTTTCCATCCACAAAATCCATCGAATTTTGACCCCGAAATCACCCATTTCCGCCCCAAAATCGCGAAACAATTCGAGCAGCCGAGAAAATCCCGACCCGAGCGGTACTACCGCCCTAGAGAGCGGTACTACCGCTGTGACCTTGAGCGGTACTACCGCCCCGCGAACGGTACTACCGCCAGACCCCTCCCAGCCGAAATAGTCGAAAAAACCCGACACGAGCGGTACTACCGCCCTTCTCAGCGGTACTACCGCCCTGGACATTTTCAGCTTTCTGAGTTTCACCATTTCCACCATAACTTCCACATCCGGAGTCCGATTTTCGCTTTCTTTAGCTCGTTGAGTAGCTATTGACATTCTCCATCCACCTAGATAGGTTGCAACACCATTGGACTCCATCTAATTTTCCCAATATTGGCATCTTTGCCTAGGGCTTTCACCACATCATACGCTATACCACCTCCACTTTCCGCTACCACCATTGTTGCTTTTGTTCTTTGAGAATTTGAGTTGTGGTTCCGTGTCCTATTGTGTTTCGCTATATAGGTACGGTTCGACGTCAACATCACCACCGCCATCTTCGATAAGGACTCATCATCGCCAAGGACGGTAACCTCGATTTACATCTTTGTCATCTCTCGCAATTGCATTGATAACCAACATAGCCCATCTTTTCCGTTGCTTACCCATCGAGACTAGCCATTGAGTATTGCCGGCAACGTGACTTGTGCACATTAGTGATCATACTCCATAGCATACATACCATACTATAGTGGTGCATATCTTGAGATCCACTTGTGTGTCACAAAGTTGTCATCGCATACACAATTGCTATCTTGGTTCGTGAAGTTTGCATAAGAAAAGAGCTCAAAAGAGAACGAGCCACCCAAGCTTTTAAGCAAAAGAGAAAGATAAGCAAAGAGCTTATAAGCAAGAACCATAGCATCATACTACATTAAGATGGTCATATAAGATCATCTTGGATCATTGCACCGAAATACCATACATATAGCATACTTGGGATAGAGATCGTTGCATTTTTGCCTAGTAGGTTGTGCACAAGCTCCGTATCCGCCTATTGTGCAATTGTGCTAGCGTCTCTCTAGTATTGTGCAACAAGAGCATTTTCGTGGATTCCACATTTTGGCTCACTTTTGGTGTGCACAATCCCATTTATCTATTTGCGTGTGTGTTTCGTGTACCTCTACTTGCTTGGTCTACTTGTTACATTTGCGAATTTGCGAATCTTCTTCAACATTTTTGAGTCAAGCTAACGATTGCAATCAATTTTGTGCCACCATCCTAACCAAGCTCCACCAAAAGCTTTTACTTGTGTAGGTGTGAGAATCGACAAGGATCGGTACCAATAGTGCTATTTCATTGTCCGCATTTGAGTGAACTTGATTCATCTTCAACTTCGTCAAAGGTACATTGGTATTAGTTCTTCTCCTTCTACCACTCACAATTTGCTTGAAATGATGGATAGGCCAAGTTCTTCTACCAATCCACTCTTCATCGAGCAAGACGACGACATGTCATCCTCGTCACCAAGAGCCACCTCTTCGCGCAAGAACGAGCTCTCCATCAAGAGCAACAAGCAATGAGCGAACGATCGACAACCTCTCCAACGACTTGCGACTCTCCGAGAAGCGTATAAGAGATTACTTCGACAACAAACTCGACGCGACAAGAAAGAGAATGATGCAAGAATGGACGAGATCCGCGCCTTGTTGGTGAACCGCGATTTCTACATCTTCACACTCAAGACGGAGCCACTCAAGTCGCCACTCCGACGACTCCTTCTCCGACACAAGTACACCGTCATCGAACATTCTTCGCCGAGCAGCAGCGTCAAGACCGCTATGCATCTCGCAACCCGCTACACGACAAAAATCTCCAAGAGCAAGTTGATGAAGAAGTTCCTCGTCCTCAATCGAGCCAAATGGCGTTTGCTCAAGCTCAAGAACGACAACGCTTCGCCACCAACAAGAACAAGAACGAAGCGCCTACACTAAGAGCAACAAGACGCCGAGGCTCAACGCCTTCAACAACAACAACGAAGCACAAGCTCTTGAAGCGGAACGCGCCTTCAAGCATCAACTCGAGCTCGCCAACCGCAATCGCGAAGGCGCAATCAAGAGGAAGCACTTCGAGAAGAAATACAAGAGAGGAACTACCATCCGCGTGCGCAACGCCAAGCTCCTCAAGCTCATCCTCCACCTCAAGGTCAACAAGAGCAAGTTGATCATGGACTTCCTCCTCGCCAAGAGCAACATGAGGATGATTACCTCCACGCCAAGAACGCCATCATCACCATCGACCTCAAAACAATGAAGAACATCGCTATGGAAAGCTCAAGTTCACAATGCCCAAGTTCAATGGAACCAATGATCCCGAAGAGTACCTCTCATGGGCATTGAAGGTCGACAAAATCTTTCGTTTGCACAACTATGAGGAAGAGAAGAAGATCGCTATGGCATCACTTGAGTTCCAAGACTATGTGCTCATATGGTGGGAACAAGTCCTTGAGCGCCGACAAGCAAGAGGTGAACCTCCAATCACCACTTGGGCCCAAATGAAGGATGGCATCACTTGACCTACTACAACCGTGATCTCTTCAAGAAGCTACAACTCCTCAAGCAAGGAACAAAGAGTGTTGAAGAATACTACAAAGAAATGGAGATTGCCATGATTCGAGCCAATGTCAAGGAAGATGATGAGCAAACAATGGCACGATTCTTGAATGGACTCAATCATCCCATCAAGAAGATCGCCGACTTCCAACCCTACTCCAACCTCATTGAGCTCGTGCATCAAGCTACAAAGGCGGAACGTCAAGTACAAGATGACTTCAAGTACGCCAAGTACTCCTCCAAGATACACGGCTTCTCCAACAACCAAACTTCAACAACTACTCCCACTTCGACATCAATCAAGCCTTCTCCAAGCAACGACGACAAGTCAAGTTACAAGAAAACTTCCACAAGTTCAAGTCGTCTTCCTCCTACTACAAGCAACTTCAAGCCGCGTGCTTCATCATCTACTCCAACCGATGAGACCGTCAAGACAAGCTCCTTCAAGTGTTTCACTTGCGGCGCCGAGGCCACAAGTCCTATGAATGCACCAACAAGCGCACCATGTTCCTCAACGACGATGGCACATACGACTCAATGAGTGAAGATGAAATGGAAGCTATTGAGCAAGTGGCCATGCACCGCGCGTGAATGAGGATGAAGATGATCAAGTCTTTTGTGATGAAGATACGAGCCCCGCCTCGTTGTCTCCAAGGTCTTGACACTTCAACATCACCAAGAAGAAGACCAACGATGCCATATCTTCCACACAAAGGCCGCATCAATGGGAGATCCGTCAAGGTCATCATCGATGGAGGTAGTTGCCACAACTTGGCAAGCGAAGAACTATGCTCCAAGCTCCAATTGGTCAAGAAGAAGCATCCGCAACCCTACAAGGTTCAATGGCTAAGGACTCGGCACTATACGAGTTGAGCATACGGTCCAAGTATCCTTCAAAATCGGTGCATATGAAGACACTTTAGAGTGTGATGTGGTCCCAATGACCGCTTGCCACCTCCTCCTTGGTCGGCCATGGCAATTCGACCGTGGTGTCTACCACAATGGGCGACAAACCACTATAGCTTCAAGATGAAAGGCAAAGAATATGTCCTACGACCCATGTCTCCTAGTCAAGTGATAGCCGACAAACAAGCCACCAACCAAAGAGAGAAGAATGACAAAGTGAGCCACCAAAAAGTGAGTGAGAGCCACAAGCCAAATTTGAGCGCCTCTTAGCCTAGAGAGAAAACCTCATACTATTCGCCACCAAACATGAGATGAGAGAAGTGTGTGAGAACCCATCGAGTGTGATGCACTTTGTCCTAGTGTGCAAGGATGGAGAACCACAAACTAACACCACTCATGAGCTACCTTTGGTGTTTCAATCTCTTTGCAGGAATTTCAAGATGTTTTCCCGATGAGCTACCTCCGGTCTACCTCCTCTACGAGGCATTGAGCATCGAATCGACCTCATACCCGGAGCACCACTTCCAAACAAAGCTCCATACCGTGTCAATCCCAAGAAACCAAGGAGATTCAACGGCAAGTACAACAACTACTCGACAACGGTCATGTACGTGAAAGCTTAAGCCCTTGTGCCGCGTGCCGCTATACTTGTGCCTAAACCCGATGGAAGTTTCCGCCAGTTCGATTGTAGACCCATAAATGCTATCACCGTGCGCTATAGGCATCCCATTCCTCGCTTAGATGATATGCTTGATGAACTTAGTGGAGCCAACTTTTCTCAAAATTGATCTTAAAAGTGGCTATTATCAAATCCGCATTCATGAGGGTGATGAATGGAAAACTGCTTTCAAAACAAAATTTGGCTTATATGAATGGTTGGTTATGCCCATGGGTTTGTCGGAAGCTCCGGAACTTTTGTGCGCCTTATGCATCATGTACTTCGCCCATACATTGGAATATTTGTTGTGGTTTACTTCGATGACATTCTTGTGTTTAGCAAAGCCATGAAAGAGCATCTTGATCACGTTAAGCTTGTTTTGCAAACACTTCGAAAGGAAAGTCTTTATGCCAACTTGAAGAAATGCACTTTTGGAGTTGACAAAGTGGTTTTCTTGGGTTTCGTTGTCTCCTCCAAGGGTGTCCATGTTGATGAAACTAAGATCAAAGCAATTAAAACTTGGCCCCAACCCACCAATTTGCAACAAGTGCGAAGTTTCCTTGGTCTTGCAGGTTTTTATCGCCGCTTTGAAAAACTTTAGCACTATTGCAGCCCTTTGCATGCTTTGAGTAAGAAGAATACTCCTTTTGTTTGGGGACCTTTGCAATCAAACGCTTTTGATGAGCTCAAGTCTTTGCTTACTCATGCTCCAATTCTCGCTTTGCCCAATTTTGACAAAACTTTTGAGGTCCATTGTGATGCAAGTGGTACCGAATTGGCGGAGTTTTAATGCAAGAAAACGAGTCATTGCTTATTTTAGTGAAAACTTTCCGTGCTCAACTTAACTATCCGTGTATGACAAAGAATTGTATGCTTTAGTGCGTGTGCTAAATGTTTGGGAACATTATCTTAGACCTCATGAGTTTGTCATCCATACCGATCATGAAACGCTTAAGTACTTAAAAGGTCAAACTAAATTGAACAAGCGTCATGCCAAATGGAGTGAATTCATTGAATCTTTTCCATATGTGATCAAGTACATTAAGGGCAAGGAAAATGTAGTTGCCGATGCACTTTCACGCATATGCATGCTTGTCACCCAACTTGAGTTGAATGTTATAGGTTTTGAGCATATCAAAGATTTGTATGCTAGTGATCCATCTTTTGCACCTCATTATGCTAAATGTTTGACGATACATCTTGGGAACAATATTACCTCAAGGATGGTTATCTTATGAGAGCTAACAAACTATGCATACCCGAGTCTTCTCTTCGCTTGCTCCTTTTGCAAGAGGCTCATGGAGGTGGACTCATGGGACATTTTGGACGCGACAAGACCTTCGCCACGCCTCCAAGAACTACTTTTGGCCCAAGATGTTTCGAGATGTCTCTCGCTTCACCACCCGATGCTCTACATGCCGCAAAGCTAAGTCAAAAGCTCAATCTCATGGTCTTTACATGCCTCTTCCTATTCCTTATCAACCTTGGGAAGACATTAGCATGGATTTTGTACTTGGTTTGCCTAGAACTCAAAATGGAAAGGATTCCGTGTTTGTTGTTGTGGACCGATTTTCTAAGATGGCACATTTCATTCCTTGCAACAAGGTAGACGATGCTTCACATATTGCAAATCTCTTTGTAGGGAAATCTTGCGCCTTCATGGAGTATCAAGACAATCGCCTCCGACCATGACGCCAAGTTCTTGAGTTACTTTTGAAGACTCTATGCGCCAAGCTCGAATCAAGCTCTTGTTCTCATCCGCATACCATCCCCAAACCGACGGCCAAACGGAGGTGACGAACCGGACGCTCTCCACTCTACTTCGTGTTGATCAAGAAGAACATCAAGGAGTGGGAAGCATGTCTACCCATCGCCGAGTACGCCTACAACCGTGCAAGACATTCGACTACCGCAAGTCTCCTTCGAGGTCGCTTCACGGCTTCAACCCTTTGTCCCCATTGGACATTCTACCTCTTCCTCTACAAGAGCGCACCAACCTCGACGCAAGTGCCCGTGCAAGCTACATCAAGAAGATGCATGAAGATACAAGACACACCATCGACCGCCACGCATAAAGCGACTAACGACCAAGCTCAACATCAACAAGCAACCCATGATCTTCAACATAGGCGATCTCGTGGCTACACCTTCGCAAGGAACGCTTCCCCAACGAACGCAAGTCCAAACTTCTACCTCGAGCCGATGGACCCTTCAAGGTGCTAGCACGCTACAACAACAACGCCTACAAGCTCGACATACCAAGCGACAAGTACAACGTGAGCGACACCTTCAACGCCAAAGACCTCTCGCCTTTCCATGGTGATGAAGATCTTGATCCGAGGTCGGATCCTTTCAAGGAGGGATATGATGCGAGCATCCTTCCATCATCCCCATGGACTCTACATCGACACATCCAACCCCACAAGGACCTATGACTCGAGCACGCAAGAGCTCTTGAAACCGAGGTGACATCACTCCTCTCACAATTCCTTCGATTCACATGAGACATGGTTACTACCTCAAACGGAAATGCTATGCATGCTTAGGTACCAAGGAGTCAACCTAGAAGAAGCTACAGCTCAAAAGGGACATCAAGAGCGAGAGGAGGAGCTGCAGAGTCAAAGACGAGCGGTACTACCGCTCCAGCCAAGCGGTACTACCGCTGAGCCGAGCCAGCGGCACTACCGCCGAGATCCGCCTCTCGTCCGCCGAACCCGACAAACTCCAGAATCGAGCGGCGCCAGAGCGGCGGTACTACCGCCCTCCCGAAGGTACTACCATGAAGCACCTCGAGCGGTACTACCGCCCTCCAGAGCGGTACTACATCGCTGAAGCACCTCAAGCGGTACTACCGCCATCCCGAAGCGGTACTACCGCCTCTGCTGTGTGTAGCGTTTGGCCGAGGCCCATGTACTGCTTTCACCCCAACTTACCCCTTGGAGAACCTAGACTATAAATAGACCATCCCATCATCCTTTCTAGGGTTAGCATTGGATTAGCTCATATTTGTGTGTGAGAGCCTTTACTCATCCACGGTACTTCTCCACGGAGATCGGGACCTCCGCTCTAGGAGAAGATCCATCGGATTCAAGACCCCTATACGGGAAGATCCCCTCGTGGATTCAAGGCCTCCTCCGGGAGATGAACGGTTCCTTTGTATCCTTACCTTTGTTGACTTTGTATCTTGTGGAACTCTTATGTGTGTGGTGATCTAGCACTTGTGTGATCGATTCCTTGTTGATTGAGTGATTCCTCTCGCTTTCCCGTGTTTCCCCTTGTGCTTCCGCTGTTCTTCGTGTTCCTCCAGAGGATCCCTCCAAACGTGAAAGATCGACGAATTAGGGTTCCACCCTATACCACATTAGCATGGACTTTGTACTTGGTTTGCCTAGAACTCAAAATGGAAAGGATTCCGTGTTTGTGGTTGTAGATCGATTTTCTAAGATGGCACACTTTATTCCTTGCAATAAGGTAGACGATGCTTCACATATTGCAAATCTCTTTTGTAGGGAAATCTTGCGCCTTCATGGAGTACCAAAGTCAATCGCCTCCGACCATGACGCCAAGTTCTTGAGTTACTTTTGAAGACTCTTTGCGCCAAGCTCGGCATCAAGCTCATGTTCTCATCCGCATACCATCCTCAAACCGACGGCCAAACGGAGGTGACGAACCGGACGCTCTCCACTCTACTTCGCGTGTTGATCAAGAAGAACATCAAGGAGTGGGAGACATGTTTACCCATCGCCGAGTACGCCTACAACCGCAAGACATTCAACGACCGGCAAGTCCCCTTTCGAGGTCGTCTACGGCTTCAACCCATTGTCCCCATTGGACATCCTACCTCTACCTCTACAAGAGCGCACCAACCTCGACGCAAGTGCCCGTGCAAGCTACATCAAGAAGATGCATGAAGATACAAGAAACACCATCGAGCGCCAAGTACAACGACTAGCGACCAAGCTAAACATCAACAAGCAACCCATGATCTTCAACAAAGGCGATCTAGTGTGGCAACACCTTCGCAAGGAACGCTTCCCCAACGAACGCAAGTCCAAACTTCTACCTCGAGCCGATGGACCCTTCAAGGTGTTAGCACGCTACAACAACAACGCCTACAAGCTCGACTTACCAAACGACAAGTACAACGTGAGCGACACCTTCAACATCAAAGACCTCTCGCCTTTCCATGGTGATGAAGAACTAGATCCGAGGTCGGATCCTTTCGAAGGGAGGGGATATGATGCGGAGCATCCTTCCATCATCCCCATGGACTCTACATCAACACCTACAACACCACAAGGACCGATGACTCGAGCACGTGCAAGAGCTCTTGAGACCGAGGTGACATCACTCCTCTCACAACTATCCTTCGATTCACATGAGACATGGTTACTACCTCAAACGGAAACTCTATGCATACTCAGGCACCAAGGAGTCGACCATGAAGAAGCTGGGAAGCAAGGAGAATCGGAAGCGGAAGACATGCGTGAAGACGGAGAGGAGAAAGCCACAAGTACCAGGGAGGCCGGACGATCCGGACAGAGCCCGGATGATCCGGACCCCGGTCCGGACGATCCGGCTAACTCCACCGAAGGCAACAGAACCTCCGCGCTGAAGCCGGATCATCCGGACCCAGGCCCGGATCATCCGGACCCGCCTCGACGTCCGGACCCCAGCCGGACATCCGGCCCGTCGCCGCCACCAGCCGACCCTCCGGCTCATCCGGGACTCCACCCGGATCATCCGTACCGGTCCGGATCATCCGGACCCTCGTCCGGATCATCCGGCCAGCGCCTGTGCGTGCGTGTTGGGCTGAGCCCATGTACCCCTTCGCCCCACACTCTATATATAGGACCCCTCTCCTCACTTTGAGACTTAGCATTGATTAGCTCATATTTGTGTGTGAGAGCCTTTGCTCATCCACCGGTACTTCTCCACGGAGATCGGGACCTCCGCCTAGGAGAAGATCCATCGGATTCAAGACCCTCTAAGGGAAGATCCTCGTGGATTCAAGACCTCCTCCGGAGAAGAACGGCTACCTTTGTATCTTTCCTTTGTTGATTTTGGACCATGTATCACTCGTGCTTCGATGATCTAGACCTTGTGTGATCGATCTCTTGTCGGTTGAGTGTCTCTCTCGCTCTTCCCGTGATTTCCTCTCGTTCTTCCGCTGCTTCTTCGTGTTCCTCCGTAGGATCCCTCCAAACGTGAAAGATCGATTTAATTAGGGTTCCACCCTACATCATATGGTATCATGAGCCAAGTTGATCACGTTTTTGGAGCCCCTACCTCGTGATTTCTAGCTTGATTTTGTTGTTTTCGTCCTAAAACCCGAAAATCCCCACAAAATACCCCAAAATTTTTTGTGATTTGTTAGTTTTGATGATGTTTTGTTGTTTTTATCCGTGGATTCGTGTGTAACTCGTGGATCTTGTGTTTCCCCACCTTTCCCCTCGAATCCACCCAAAATCCCGAAATCGCCAAATTCCACCCCATTTTCGTGTTCTTCCCGAGCAGTTCCGTGCGTGGTTGACCTGCCGGATCATCCGGACCAAGTCCCGGATCATCCGGTCTCGCCGGATCATCCGCTTCGCCCAGATCATCCGGCTTCCTCTGCCAAACTGCATTTCTGCAATCCTTCTCCACCACCACCACCACCTATACATACATACACCTCCCCACCCTAACCACCACCACTTCCACTTGCCAAACCCCAAGACTCAACCTCCGTACTACTATTCAATTTGAGTTCGACAATTTGAGTGAGATTTCCGTGTCCTTTTGTGTTTCGCTATCTAGGCGCTGTGTGACATCAACAACAAACGCCATTTTGGTCGGCTACTCATCTTCGCTACTGAGACGGTAACATCGATTTACATATTTGTCATACCTTGCAATTGCATTGATAACCATCATATACCATCTTTTGCGTTGCTTACCCACCGAGACTAGCCATTGAGTATTGCCGGCAACGTGACTTGTGCACATTAGTTGCATACACCATATCATACATAACTTCGAGGTGCATATCTCGAATCAACTTGTGTGTCACAAAGTTGTCATCGCATACACAATTGCTATCTTAGTTCGTCAAGTTTGCATAAGAAAAGAGCTCAAAAGAGAAAGAGCCACTCAAGCTTTTAAGCAAAGAGGAAAGATAAGCAAAGAGCTTATAAGCAACAAGCATAGCATCATACAACATTAAGATTGTCATATAAGATCATCTTGGATCATTGCACCGATACACCATACATATAGCATACGTGGGATAGAGATCGTTGCATTTTTGCCTAGTAGGTTGTGCACAAGCTCCGTATCCGCCTATTGTGCGATCGTGCTAGCGTCTCTCTAGTATTGTGCAACAAGAGCATTTTCGTGGATTCCACATTTTGGCTCACTTTTGGTTTGCACAATCCCATTTATCTATTTGCGTGTGTGTTTCCGTGTAGGTGTGAGAATCGACAAGAATCGGTACCAATAGTGCTATTTCATTGTCCGCATTTGAGTGAACTTGATTCATCTTCAACTTCGGTCAAAGGTACATTGGTATTCATTCTTCTCTTTCTACCACTCACAATTTGCTTGAAATGATGGATAGGCCAAGTTCTTCTACAAATCCACTCTTCATCGAGCAAGACGGCGAAATGTCATCCTACGTAACCAAGAGCCACCTCTTTGGCGCACAACGAGCTCTCCATTAAGAGCAACAAGCATTGAGCGAACGCATCGACAACCTCTCCACCGACTTGCGACTCTCCGAGCAACGTACAAGAGATTACTTCGACAACAAACTCGACGCGCACAAGAAAGAGAATGATGCAAGAATGGACGAGATCCGCGCCTTGTTGGTGAACCGCGTACTTCTACCTCTTCACACTCAAGACGGAGCCACTCAAGTCGCCACTCCGACGACCCTTCTCCGACACAAGTACACCGTCATCGAACATTCTTCGACGAGCCACGCGTCAAGATCGCTATGCATCTCGCAACCCGCTACACGACAAGAATCTCCAAGAGCAAGAAGTTCCTCGTCCTCAATCGAGCCAAATGGCGCTTGCTCAAGCTCAAGAACGACAACGCCTTCGCTACCAACAAGAACAAGAACGAGCGCGCCTACACCAAGAGCAACAAGATGCCGAGGCTCAACGTCTTCAACAACAACAACGAGAAGCACAAGCTCTTGAGGCGGAACGCGCCCTTCAAGCATCAAGTCGAGCTCTCGCCAACCGCAATCGCGAAAGGCGCAATCAAGAGGAAGCACTTCGAGAAGAAATACAAGAGAGGAACTACCATCCACGTGCACAACGTCAAGTCCCACAAACTCCTCCACAAGCTCCTCAAGCTCATCCTCAACCTCAAGGTCAACAAGAGCAAGTTGATCATGGACTTCCTCCTCGCCAAGAGCAACATGAGGATGATCACCTCCACGCCAAGAACGCCATCATCAACATCGACCTCAAAACAATGAAGAACACCGCTATGGCAAGCTAAAGTTCACAATGCCCAAGTTCAATGGAACCAATGATCCCAAGAGTACCTCTCATGGGCATTGAAGGTCGACAAAATCTTTCGCTTGCACAACTATGAGGAAGAGAAGAAGATCGCTATGGCATCACTTGAGTTCCAAGACTATGTGCTCATATGGTGGAAACAAGTCCTTGAGCGCCGACAAGCAAGAGGTGAACCTCCAATCACCACTTGGGCTCAAATGAAGGAGCTCATGAGAGCACGCTTTGTGCCCACCTACTACAACCGTGATCTCTTCAAGAAGCTACAACTCCTCAAGCAAGGAACAAAGAGTGTTGAAGAATACTACAAGGAAATGGAGATTGCCATGATTCGAGCCAATATCACGGAGGATGATGAGCAAACAATGGCACGATTCTTGAATGGCCTCAACCATCCCATCAAGAAAATCGCCGATTTCCAACACTACTCCAACCTCATCGAACTCGTGCATCAAGCTACAAAGGCGGAACGACAAGTGCAAGATGACTTCAAGTACGCCAAGTACTCATCCAAGACATACGGCTTCTCCAACAACCAAGCTTCAACAACTAGCCCAACTTCGACATCAACCAAACCTTCTCCAAGCAACGATTTAAGACAAGTTACAAGAAATCTTCTACAAGTTCAAGTCGTCCTCCTCCTACTACAAGCAACTCAAAGCCACGTGCTTCATCATTGATAGAGGCAAAGGTGTCCCGTCTTTCGATGAGATGGTGGATTTCGCTTTGTGGAAGTCGACTTTGACGATCCGACTACGAAGCGTCGAGGAGGACGCCGCTATAGCAATCGCTAAACCAACTCCGAGAGGTTATTGACCACGCCGGAGCACGATCAACCTGACCACGAGGGTCTATTTCCTGCGAGCAAACGAAGAACAAGCAAGAAACTGAGATTGCAATCTGGATATTGCGAATATAAGATGAAAGCTTTATTGATCAAGGTGGGGTTCTGTGACGCTTTGTCTGGTCGTTGAACACAAACGAAGTACGCGAAGTTGCAGCTATGGCGAACTTTTGATCTAAACAAAACCCAAAGTCTAAACGGTGCCCTAAGGGCTGTATATATGGAGGAAGAGGGGGTGAATTTCGTGGCCCTTGGTGGAGGGGTCCGAAACTAACCCTATCTCTTGTTTCCCCACACATACAGACTCTAAAAATAGCCTATACTAATGTATTTCGAAATTACATGGGCCTAGCCCAATAATAAGGTGACGCAGCACCTAGAATAGCCTCTGGACGAAATTTATGAAGTGGCATCTTGTATATTTCGTCCAAGGCTTCATGCACTCATTATGGTGGCTTCAAGTCCTGAAATCATCACTTGTAACTCCATTCTTGTCCCCCTTGCGCATGCCATCATCTCCATGCTTGTTCTTGCTCCAATGTTCATCCTTCTCCAAGCTAGGCCCTTCATTTGTAAGCAAAACAAATGTATCCAATTTAGGCAGCATCATATTCTCATGAATATTAGAATCATTACCAAGAAACGAAAGTACCTGGTAATTTAGTTGGCGTGCGCGAGCTCTAGTAATTGGTCCAGTATGTATAGCAGCAGGGGCTGTGGGTGTAACAATTGTATGGAAAATTCTGGCTAGGCAGTTTTTAGACCATTTGTAGACTTTTCCGAAAAACATTTGTTGCGGAGCAAAAAAAAAGGAAAAAAAGAGAGAAAAAATTCAGAGTGTGCTCCTCCCTTGTTTACGTGCAGCGCCGTGATTTTGTTAGTGTTCTAGGCTCGCGTCTCTAGCACGGTCTAGCCTAGGACCAGCACAGTACCGTCGTTGAGCGTTTATTCAACTTTGCATCTCTGAATTGATTATTGCTTACCTTTTTTTTGCTACCATATTATAAGCCTTCCCAGCTCCACATACATCTACGTCGTGCATTTGATTCTCCTTGGTAATCGCTATATCCAAGCTTTGAGAGTTTTGACTACAACGGTT